>PVKN010017646.1:0-17224 GCA_004027915.1 Capromys pilorides
TATGCACAATAAAACAATACAAAAAAGAGAAGTACATGTACACATATCCATTCTGAATCTATTCTTCAGTAATGGGATTGAAAATGATTTTTTTCTTAGAGTTTAAGGTACTTTTCCTTTTTTCCTACTTTAAAAAGGTTAAAACTATTCCCTCTGATTATCTAGCTGTAAGACTAACATTTATTTTAAAAATAGGGTCCATGCACTGTTCAATTTTGAGTTGCTTTGAGAGAGTTGGCTGAGAACTGCAATCAGCTTCTCACTGTTACTTACACCGCCAAGACATCTCATGTCCCCATATAATGCCTGTGGCCCCCATCCTCTGTGCCATACCTGCCCTCCCTATCCATCTTCCAAGCATCCTTCCTCTCACCCACCTCCACCAGCCCCCACTCAGCCTCAGAGACTCTGTTCTCCCAGGTGGGCATTTACAAGCCATCAGGCTACCCCAGAGGAAGCCAATCTCTGCCCCTCATTATGCATATCTACTCAATACCAAATAATGACACTATCCTAATCAAGCCCTCACCTTTTCCTCTTTGTAGTTTATGCCCAACCCTCCTTCCCAAGAAAAGTAATTTGAATGTTACTGTGATTATGAAAGAGATAAATCACTCAATCAAAAGAGAACAGCAACAGATCTGTCACAGTTACAGGTTGCACCTGCGACACTCAGGGCCACAGAGAGCTTCCTGGTGGTGGGGACATGGACAACAGATCATGGCCTGGCTTTCCAACATCTTCTATTGTGTAGTGAGTAGAATCAATCCTGAACACAAGCCTTTTAAGCAGTAGTGGCTAGGGCTGGCATAGCCCATCTCCTCAGAGCAACATTAAAGCTGACACCACGGTCTGGTGTCAGGAGCACTTACAAGGACAGAGACACTTTGACCTCCTGCTGACTCTCCAAAGATGGTCACAGAGTCTGGGTTCCCTCCAAAGCTGGCAATGTTGTCCTGGACCCAGCGCAGTGCAGCCACTTGGTCCAAGTGACCCCAGTTTCCCCTGCTGTGCTCATCCCCTGTACTGCAAGAGAAGAGGTTAGGGGTGGGACAGAGGTGTCATCATCTTGGTCTCAGGAATACAAGTGAGCTTGGGGATCTCAATGAGCTCTCCAGAATGAGGCCAGGCAGCCACTCTTTTGACACAGCATTTTTCACCTACTCTTCATTCCCATAATAGCATCCTATGGGAGCTCCCAAACACTGTCCCAGTAACTATGTGTAGCTTTATTATTCATCCAACAAGGGTTAAAGACCTAGAGCAGAATCTGGAAAAAAAGTGCAAAATCTATCAGTAAACTCATTTCACCCTACAGCCAACCACAGAAAAACACATGAAAAGAATATGCTGTTGGCTCTAGTGAAGGTTCTTGGAGTACAGTGCAGTGAATTTTGGAATCAGGAGAGGCAGGGGTGGGGCAGTGTGGTGGTTTTCAGATCACATGACCAAGGAAAGCAGGAACAAACAGTAGCCCTTGGTAGAGAACTGAATGAAATGAACACATGAGTCTTGTAGTTATCCAACAAAAGGAATTCTGTTTGGGGAAAGCAGGTGGACCAGCCTCAGAAACAAGGGGACAAAAGTAGTTGTATCCAGTGTGAGAGGCAGTTGGACAGGGTGTAGTGGGACCAGAAGAGTCTTACATAGCATCATAGGTAAAATGTGATGTCCCTGCAGAGACATGACAAAACGTCACACTAAAGCACTCAGCTTACCGTGCGGAGCAGCCACTGAATAAATGCAACAGAATTACTACCCTAATTTCATAATGTGGTGAATTGATTATCACAAGGATTCATTCTGGAGACATAGGGCATCAATTAGAATACAAGCAAAGAGTAAATGACAAGTAGTTGGATGTTGCTCATATTTTAAATGGAGAGTTAGGAAGATTTGCTGACCAACTTGACGCGAAGAATAAGAAAGAAGAGGCACCAGACTGCACAGGCCTTTAGCTTGAGCAGCAGGGAGGAAGGAGCTGCAGGGAACTGTGTAGAGGCTTGAAAGCAAAGGGGAAGACTCTCTGCTGAGGTAGGGGTAGTGAATATCAAGCTCAGCCTGTGACATCTGTCCAAAGACTCAGTCTGTTCCTGTAAAGTCAAAGGTCCCCAGAGGAGACAGTATAAGGTACTTAAAGATGGGAGCCTGGGTTCAAAGCCCGAGTTCCTGTCCCTGCCCATCTCCTACCTCTTAGCTCTTTACTGTCTCTCTACTCCCTTGTCCCCAGGCCTCTGTGTGTCTCTCTCCATCTCCACTGATTCCCCTAGTGACCCCATCTCCAGCTCCAGCTTCTGTTCTCCACCCCTCCTTTAAGTACCTGATATCATCTCCGGGGGTGGGGGGGGTGGAGCTTTGCCTTCACAGGCACAGACTGAGACTTTGCACAGATGTCACAGGCTAAGCTTGATGTTCACTACCCCTACCTACACAGAGTCTTCTCCTTTGCCCCTAGAATTTACAACAGGTAGGAGTGTTCATGAGTGAACACCTGGAGGTATGTCATTTGAAATAATGGATCACAAGCACACTCTGAGCTCCCACCAACAGGGTTCTCTTTTGTCCTTTTCTGTGGAAAAATGTCCAACATTGAATGGCCATGCTCTGTGCTGCTGGTAGGAAGGACTGCAATGTACTGGGATAGCACAGGGGAGAAGGCAATGAGTATTTCAGAGGCCATAGTTTTCAGGCTGTGACTTGCTGGATGACCAAGCATTTTAAAGTACAGTAGGCATTCCAGGCAGAGGGAACGGCTCCTGCAAAGCTCAGAAATAATGAACAGTTTATCCATAGAATGAGAATGAAGGCCTGGTCCAGTGAGGCCCTGGGTGCACAATGGTATGTACTGCCCAAGGTTCCTGTGAAGGATAATGTGACTAGAGACAGATTCTAGAATATTTTACATGATGACTACTATGATTTGGATGTGGTTAGTTCCCAAATGTTTCACTCGCCTTGCTCACTAATGTGTCACTTTTCAAATAAGGACAGAACTTACAAAAAGTGAGACTAATAGCAGATAATTGCATCAGTGAGGATACATCCTCCAAGGGGTTGGTGTAGTACTCATGGGACACGAGTTTGCTCCTGAGACAAGGGAAAGCAAAGAAGAAGGCTGTCTTTCTACTAACTTTCTGTCTTTCTGTGTGATCTGTTCTGTGCTAAACATTACTCTGTGTGTGTGTGTGTGTGTGTGTGTGTGTGTGTGTGTGTGTGTGTATCAGGAATTGAACTCAGGACCTTGTGCTTGCCAGGTAGGCACTTATGCCACTAAGTTTTATCCCCAGCCCAACATTACCATTCTGTGTCTCACCCATTTTGGGTTGTAGGTAAGAGCCCTTCTCTAAAGGTCTATCTGACCAAACCACCTAATCTTGAAATTTTAACCTCTTAAACTCTGAGTTAAATAAATCTGTTTTCTTTATAATTGCTACCTAGCTTCAGGTATTTTTGTCACATTGACAAAAACACAATATAAGACTGAGGGCAGAGAAGAGATTGCAGGACCTTACCTAAAGAACCCCCAGATGCCCAGACGGTACTGAATAGTCACCACCACCACATTCTCATGGGCAGACAGGGGCAGTCCATCATAAGTTGATGCTCCACCAAACAGCAGACAACCTCCATGGATCCATACCATCACCTGGACAAAGAGGCCCAACATATGGATTGTAGGAAGCAGATTTTGGAAGAACCTCAGATATTGTCTACTTTGATCATCTGCTCCCATCTCTGTCTCAGGCATGATTGCCCAAAATCCCTAGTGCCCAGCAAGTTTGCAAAAAAGATAGCCTTCCCCTTCCCCAACACTCTGGGTCCCAGGATGTCATCCCACTCAATATCTCCTGGAACTCCTTCCTTTTATCCCAGGCCCCAGTGCTACATCCTCCCAAAGCCAGGGATAAGAAGGTGTTTTTGAAATGTTTCCCATGCTGCCCACCAACACTTTCCCACAATACGGTGAAAGATGTCATTGCACAGTGAAAGTGGTCACAAGCAGTGTGTATAGAAACACCGCCCACTGCTTCATTCCCTATTCTAAGTTGAAGTGCACTAGTTTGAAGAACAGAGGACCTGAGGTCTTGTGTTGCCTTCTCTATCATGCGATTCCTTTCCCCCACCTCAGTCTCAATTTCCCTATGCATAAAGAAAGTTGAATAGTTCAATTTTCTCAAAAATTTCTTTCAGCTCTAAATTTTTGGAAATTACATTTTATCTATAATGATTATCAGGTTCTTAATTTAATAACTAGGAGTAATCATCTTTGGGGTCTCAGAGATAGCTCAGTGGTCTAAGCACCTGCCCAGGCAAATGCAAAGATCCAGGTTCAATCCTTGCTACCCCATGCCATGTGGCCCTTCCCTGGGCACTCTTAGCCAGCCACCAAGACCAAGCATGGAGACGCTTTCCTGTAACCCCAGTACTGGGAAGGCTGAAACAGGAGGATCATTATGAGTCCAAGCTGTGTAGTGAGATCCTGTAAAAAAATATATAAAAATAAAATGAAAACAGTTGTCATTCTTGTCCTTCTATTAGTACCCAAAACTTGGAAAAATTAAGATATGTCTTCCAGCTGAACAGGATTTGAGGTAATTAGGAGAAGTGAGGAAGAAAATCTTGCATTTTCTATGGTGAAAGGATGGTCTGGGTCCTTGAGTATGTACTTGGCCATAATGCCCCTGCTCCAGGCTGTCTTGATCACCAGACTAACTGTAAGAGAAAATCCAGATGCTATAACTCAGAGGTGTTAATTAGTGGTTCCCACACTTACTGGCAGACTGTTTTTCTTCATCAAGTCTGCAGGAGTGTAAATATTCAGGTACAGACAGTCTTCAGAAAACGTGAGGTCAATGTTCTCCTTTCTGTTTGTCATGTGTTTTGAAATCATGTGCCCTGCTACTGGATCTTGAGAGCACCTAAAGGAAGAAAGAACACAAACTTCAACCTAATGGGAGCTGAAAGTTTCATGTGGAGCCTGACCTGGAACTATTAAGCCCAGAAGCAGAGCTGCTATCACTGGACTTCAGAGGGGTTGTACTGCGCAGGAGGCTGTCTAGGAGCCCTGGAAAGAACTAAAGGTTTTCTAGAGTCTACCCAGACCAGGCAACTTGGGAAGGACATGAGGCATCTTCCCTTTAGAGCCTTTGTGTTTCTGCTCCAGAGAAAGGAGGCTTCCCACGCATGTTAGACTCTGGAAAACAACATATTCTGCATTTCCAAGACAGGGCTTCATTATTGTCCTTACCAAGTTAATCCTCTAGTCATTGGTGGGCTTCCATCATCCAGGAGAACTTTCCTGATTTGCTGACCTGCAGTTTCAGCAGACATTTTTGAGGACAATCCCAGCAGAATTGCATTCCAGTACTGCCTTAATTATTGATATGCTGAGATAAACCCCTTCGATGCGTTTCTTTCTACCCTGGGCCTCAATCTTCCAGGGCCAAGTAAGACGAGTACTTTCTCCAAGGGTCTTGCATACCAATCATGCTAAGATTCATCAACTTATATCAGGCAATCACTTTCTGCTGCCCTGGAAGGTTATCTCCAAGATCCAGTACAAATTCAAATTGGTAACGTGCACTGAGATGTCCCTAGTTTCACAGCCCTGATTTAAATTCTTATAAACTGAGTTATTCAAGCCTCAGATCACTCCCAGGAATAAGTTCTACTATTATCTTGGTTCTACAGATCAGAAAATTGTGGTGCAAAGTGCTCAGAGAGCCTGGCAAGATCACACAGACAAGAAGCTCCATGCTACATAGTGTTCTTATTTTCAAGTACATTGTAAGAAGCATGATCCTGATGGATCTGGACCAGGCAAGCAGGCTTTGCTTTCTCCAGGATGGACCAAAATCACCTGGGGAGGACCAGTTTCAGTGTGACACAGATGCCAATGCAGGAGTGGAGCCAACAGAGATCACTCCTGATTTCCACCATGGGAAAATTTCTCTAATGCATCAAGAGAAACGGGGATAACACTCACTAAGGTAGAAATTCAAGTGTCAAAAATGTTAAAAATTGAACCAGGATTACACTTAAATGTGATATCTTTAAAATAAATTTATAATTGTTGATAATCCTGTATTGTAAATTCTTCACCCAGTAGCCAAGAATATTATTGTTTTATAAGCTGAAGCATTGGTAAGGATATGCTGAGTGGAGGTTTTCATATATCAATGGATAGGATGTATGCAGCTGGAGTGTTCCTGGAGGGAAATTTTACAAAGGGCACATAGTCTTTAAAACATAAATGCCATTTCTTGAAAACTACCCAAACATATTCACAAATGTGAATATTGATGTAGCTGTATGATTATAGAGTTGTTCATAGTATCAAGAATATCAGAAATAAATTAATAATCCCAAATAAGATTAAGAGGTAAGCAAATTATATATGACTTGTGAGTTTAATGCTACTACCAAAGTCAAGCAGCACTATTCATTGACACAGAATGATGTTGATGTTATACTTACAAATGTGTAAGGCAGTCATTCTAACTCTCTGAATGTATTTTCTGTGTTTAAGCAAAGAAGTACACAGCAGATGAAAGACTGCAACAGAATCTCATTATAATTAATAAAAATCCCCTCTCGGTGGTTGAATTTCAAGTGATCTTACTTTTCATCCATTTGCTTCTCTGTATTTCCTACCATTTCTGGACTATGTATGTATTATATTTGCAACCAAGGAGTAAGAACAGTGAATCGTATTTCCAGAAGGAAAAGAAAGAGGAAAGCTGGAAATGGGACTCTGAAAAGTCTCAGTAGCACTTTGCTGACGAGATGAATAAGGGCTGAACTGCAAGGTGTAAGTGTCTGGGTTAATCTGGGGTGGACCTGAGGCGAACAGGACACTTCAGGTTGTTTTGCTCAGCTGACTTACAGGATTGAAGCATAGCAACCACTCCACTGCTGCACATGTGAACAGGTAGCTGGACATACCTGACAGCAAAAACTTACATGCCAACTCCAAACCAACCTCCTCACACACATTTCCTTCACCCACCCCTCCCTCAGCCGAGTCAAGACTCAAGGCTGCAGAACAGGCAACATCGTGGTTACTTGTGCTCTCCCTCACTGCCCCACTGCTATGTCCAAAGCTGTTAGCATATTCTCACATGTTGCATAATTGCATAATTCATTCATTGATTTTCATGTTGGTGATGGATCTTTTCCCCCTGAAAGAATGATTTTTCTTTTGTTTACTAAAGGATTTTCAGAATCTAGATCATTCCTGGAATAAAACAAACGTCCAACAAATGTCAGACAAATACATTCTGGAGAACATAGTGACATTCCCTAAATGTTTCCAAGGTTCTGAAATGTTCTCAAGGATTCCTGAACAAAGAATAAAATAGTTATAGGATTTCTTTGATTCTTCCTGCATTCCTGTGAGGCAAAGTTTCTGTAAAAGAGGCCAACACCAACCCCACTAACTTACATGGGAGGATAAGAGGTAGTGTTCTTCACATAGTTCCATGGCTCTGGAGGCTGTGGAGGAGCAAACCTCAGGGATCCCAGAGGGGGCTTGGCGAAAGGGACTCCCAGGAAGACGGCCACAGGCTGTGCAAATCCCTCCAGGCTGACATACTTCCCCAAGACTTTGCCATACACAGTGTCCACCACAGGAGGTGAGGGCAGGTGCCCTGCTTCATATAGAGAGGAAAAGAGGAGATAATTGGGAGGTCAGGTTAGACCAGATGCATTTTGCCACTTGTTAGGCAAGTGATCTTCAATGAGCCACCTAAATTCATTAGGACTGAGTTTCTTTTCAAGTTAAGTAAAGCTGGAAAAAGACTAAGAAAAATTGTCCCTTCTAACTCAAAGGAGGAAATTGGAACTAAACATAGTAAAACATCTAGAAGAACTTGGTACATAAAGGAGAACTGCAGGGAATGAACACAATAGTCAGTTCTCTTGCCTTGGAAGCATGTGTCCATTTCAATCCTCGTGCTGCCTTGCAGGCTAAATTAGAGGATGCACAAGAGGTGACCTCCATGTTCAAAATGGCTGACTTTGCAGGGAGAAAGAGCTACAGACTGGACATAACCATGGGAAGAAAGAGACTGTTGCCTGGGAGAAGAATCTGTACTACAGGAGTTGGAATAGGGAGTGAAGGCTTCACTGGTGTCATCATAGAGGAGGTGGGATTTACAGTCACAGGATGAGTGGATAGCACAACAGAATGGGACTGTACACAAGGCAGAAGGGAAACTGTGCAAACCCTCAAAGATAGCAACATGCAGACTCTGGCTAGGGAAGAGCAAGTGGCCCATGACTCTCCAGATGGAGGCAGATAATGCTGATCTGAGAAGATACGTGTCATGGAGGCTCTTGAAAGGCAGGCTGTAGGACTGGGATTTATCTAGTGTAAAATGAGCAGCAGTAACAGTTCAAACAGTAAATGAAATAACAAGCTTCTACAATACTCCTTTACTGTTTCTGAATAAGTCCATCTCCTGGGGAGAGAAACTTGGGACGTCTTACTAAGAGCAAACCCCATGCTTGTTCCTTCATTTTTTTCTTGTCTTTTCTTCTTTTGTATTAGTGTGTTCCACTTACATAACACCCACTCCCCTTGCATGGAGCTGGTGCATGTACACAACACATCTCAATTCCCTTTTATCCTCTCCACCCCTCTTCCTTCATCTCCTGATCTCCTTCCCATCTGAAAAAGATTCGTGCTCACATTCCTATCACTTATCTTTTGTTTTGCTCTGTATTTATGAGTCAGTCTTATGATATAAGAAAACAAACGTATGATTTTAAGATTGTGTGTCTGATTCCTTTCACTTTGCATTAGGGTCTTAATGTGCACTCTTTCTGTTACAAGTGACTCCATGCTTGTTGTTGCTAGTTATTATCAGTCCCATCAACATTTACTACCTGGGAAGCAAGTACATTCAGATGCCCATGGGTAGTGGCACAGCAGAGAACTTTGTTGCTCTGTGCTTTCCTAGGATTCTGCCTTGAAAACATCCCTTTTAATATTTCTTTTATGATGAAATATGGAGGTGTAGGTGATTCGTAAAAGAGGACTTGGTCCCTGCCCAGATGTGGATTCCTGAAAGAAAAAGGAGAATAAAGAGCAAGAGTGTGGTGTTGGCTTGATGTCAGGCAGGTTTAGCGACAGAGTCAGTGAGAATCCAGGTAATTCAGTGCCACAGGGTGAGGGCACTGCAGGACTAAGGGGTGGTAAGGAGCCGAGGAAGGCATCCACCAGAAGCTAGGATGCATCAGGAGCGTGCATGGCTTCACTCAGACCCACATGAGAAGAGCATTAGCTCAAAAGAAAGCACAGAGACACCTGCAGCTGATGCCGAAAGCACTCGCCACCATGGTGGCAGGACAAGTACACTATGTCAGGGGACAGTAGGGAGTAGAGGAAGAGGGCTCAGCAGTAGTGCTGAGTAATTCAAAGTGGTAAGAAAGGGCAAAGTCTAAGCAGGAATTGCTAGGTGTGGCCTGTTTTAGCTCAATAATAACTTTCCAGCCAGGTGAAATCAGTAGAAGCCAGATTGCCCCGGGTGAAAGTGTGGACAGCATGGGTGGCTTAAACAAGAATGCAAAGAGCAACAATCACCAGTTGGGTTACACAGAATGCATGTTCTTGCTGTGTGCCAGGCATGCATTCCAGTCGATCAAGGTTAATCCTCAAAAACAGTTTTGCCAGTTTAGCATTAACATGGCTGTATTACACATGAGGAAAGTGAGAGGTTGGGCCCTACCCATATGGACTTCCCCCAAATGGAAATGAATGGCACTGTCAGGGTCACCAGCAGTTTAGCTCAACTAAACACTATAATAAGAATTCAACAATGGTTGCTATATTGTATATCATTGTCTTCAAATTAGTTGTTCAGATCACCAGATATACATGTGCAAAATTGGTCAAAACATTAAAAGGTAGGAAAAAAAATAAGCATTCGCTGTTCCTTTCAATACACCAGTAGAAGTCACCAAGCTATCATATATATATATATATATATATATATATATATATATATATATATATATATATTCAGTATCATTTCTAATGTTATTTTTTACTAATCTTTATTCTCTTTAAAAAATTTAAAAACAAGGAAAATATTTTGTGTACTTAGCATCAAAAATAATCTAAGTGATTAATTTTAATAATATTGTAAACATTTGAAAATAAAATACATCTTCTCCAAAAGAGAGGAAAAATAGGATAGCTCAGCTCGAGTCTTGGGTCCTTATCTGTATTTTCTTCTGTTCCAGTTCTCTCCAGTGTCACACGGCCCAAGGAAGGTCAATGTCAGCCAGGGCCGGTGCTGTGACGTCACCCATAACTGAGCACACTGGTTTCAGGAACTGGTTAGACCAGAGTGTGACTCTCCAGGTGCTGTTGGAAAGTGCATGGACCTCTGGGTTTGTTTTGCTGTCCATAAAGTGGCACAAATGTATGTTGAAGTCTCTCACTAGGGCTCTACATTAACCACACATTCGGTTTCTGTATCTGATGCTTCCATCCATGAGACCTTACTGACCACGGAGGAACTGTCACTCTCAGAGACCAGCCAGTGCAGAGCCCCCAGCCCAGTCACTTCCCATAATAGTGTCTCATGCCTTAGGCTTCAAACTAGTTACCCTAATAACACAGAGCCAGGCACAAGACAGCAAGAACAACCCATTTACCAAAGTGTCCCATGAAATTATTCAAACCTTCCTATCTAATGCCTGCTTACCCCACTTCACTTCTTCCTTCCAGAGGATATCCAGATAAAAGCCCTTGAGTAGCTTTCTATCTCCTTGCTTCCTGAGATCTTGGTTCTTCTTGTGCTTTTCCCCCACTCCACTGGTGAATTCCTTCCTCTTGGTGACTTTAAGTAACAAAATCTTTCCAATGGCCACTGAGTCCTAATACGTTGGTCTGACTTTGCCACAAATTCTCTGTGAATACACTCTGTTCTAATTTAGCCCTTTCACTCATTCCTTTCCTGTGCTTCTTCTAAGGCCAGAACCATCCTAAGTACTGTAGAATGAACAGTCTGCTCCGTCCTCACTACCACCCACTGAAGTTAGTACTACTGACATCGCTTTGGAGCTGGAGTGACCCAGGCACAGAAAATTAAATGTCTTACCTAAGTACATGGTGCTCAGATGTACTGAACCTTTTTCCATGATATAGTCAGTTCTGGATTAAAAATGAAGGAGGGAAAATGAGCTCTCATGCCTGAGATATGGGGTTGGCCTGCTATATTTCTGCACCTGATGTGCATCCTTTAGGTTCTATGTATTTATCCTCCCCTGTGGCTCACTATGTCTAGACCCGGAGCTCTCTAGCCTGGAGCACTCCATGTCTACATCCAGGTGGTGAGCAGACCTCTCGTAGACTTGCTCTTATAGCATTTCCACTAACTTCTGCCCAAAAAAAGTTTCCTAAAATATATCCTCTGACCCCAGATACTTGTATTTCTGAAGGACTCACCCCAGGCTGTGCAAGTAGCAAAAGAGATCAGGATCAGACAAAGCCACATCATGGAAGGATGACAGCCTGAGTGAGAGCCAAGGAGGCTTCCGTCCTGATCCAAGGAGCTGTACTTCTTCTGTCCCCAGGCTGGAGATATGCTTTGGAGTCCCACCCACTCAGTCCATTAGCATAATGTAAAATGCCAGAAAAGTTCTCCTTACAAAGCATTCCACAGGCTTTCCCACGGAGCTTCCATGCTCCACCCATCCAGAGTTTATCTAATCTTTTTTTTTTTTTTTTGACTTTGGACTCTACACTCAGGTTACAGATAGGAACAAACTTGCCCAATAACTTCTTACGTATGTATTTCTCCCTTTAGGACTCTGATCTCACTATATTTTGAGCTTCCCAAAAACAGGCTCCAGGGAGAAGATGGCTTAAGACACAGTGAATCTTTTAGTATGGGGTCCACAGAATAGCTGGTAATTTTTTGATCAACTCAAAGTCTCAGAGTTACTCATTTGGGAAATTATGAGACATATCTTAGTATGTATATCTTACTATGGCCATATATATGGTATCTCACAGAGTTCTAGGCTCTCAAGTTTGGAAGAAATCTTAAATGTCAACCAGTTCCTTCCCTGGTCCCTAAATTATATTAGCAATATTTCTGCCAGGTAGTTTGGCCTCCCATCACACCCCTGACTGTGATCACTTTTCCATCCAGTTATCTATTTATTATCCAGACATTTACCAAAATGATGCTAAGGTGATAAAGAGGATGTTAAGTCATGACCTCCATCTTCTCAAGGGATCTATATGTAGTTGACAAGACAAATGTGGGGTCGGGGGTGGGGCGGAAGCACATTGTAGTGAAGCACTAGATAAGGAGATAAGGGGCATGCAGAGTGCTCTGGGTGCACCTGGGAAAATGTTCTTCACAAATTTCTGTGAACACAAATAAGATGATCCAATTCTCATTACAGAACCATCGAAGACCTACAATAGGAAACTATTTAAATACACTGATAAGGCAAATACTATGCATTCATTCACGGTAGTAATGTATATCTACATGTCTTGGCATGGAAAAACAAACCTAAATTATTGCAAAAAGAAAAACAAGTCTCAACACCATAGTGACTACTTTAGCAGAGCATTTGTAAGTTTTTCTAGAAGCTAAACAGAGTTCCTATATGACTCAGCAATTTCTGTTGTAAACATACAAACAAGAAAACCCAAAAATGGCAATGTGGAAATAAGAACGCCAGTAGGAATATTATTCATAATACCCCAAAAGTAGAAGCAACCCAATTATTCATCAATCAGAAATGAATAAATATAATCTACATTTAAGAGGCAATTCAATTCAGCCAAGTGAATAACATGCTTCACTGTGGGTTAAATTTGAAAACATTGTGTTAAATGAAAGAAGTCAGGCACAGAAAGTCACCTAATGTATTTTGTTGTTGTTGTTGTTGTGTGTTTGTTCGATTGTTTAGGGATTTTTATGTATTTAGTACAGGGTCTCCAGGGTCTCACTGCACAGATTGAACTTATAGTGATCCTCCTGTTTTTAGCCTCCCAAGCAGTGGGATTACAGGTGCGCACCACCCCAACCAGTCTTGTTTGGGTTCTTTTTGTAATGGAAATAAAACTCAGGATCTTGTGTTTGCCAGGCAGGCACTTGTGTCATGGAGCTATAACCTTGGCCCAGAATGTATTATTTTATTTACATGAAATTTGTAGAATACACAAAGCCATAGACATAAAAAACAGATCAGTACCTGCTAGGAGTTGGGAGCCAGAAGCTGAGGGGACATGAGAAATGATTGCTAATGGGTACAATATTTATTTCTGGAATATGAAAATGTACTGAACCTAGACAGAGACTATGTCTGCATAGCTCTTTGAATATCCTATGAAGTCTTAAAATGTGTATTTTAGAAGGTGAATTTTGTGATATGTTTTATAGGGTCATTATCAACATAATTACCTATTTAAAATAAGAGATTTTAAAGTTCATGTGTATATAAAATCATTCTATGTATACGTTCTGGAATACTCTTATCAAATTAGTATTGCAACCGCTCTTTTGTAGGTACAACATTGTGTTCTTAGTTATGTGCACCATCCATTTTTATCCATTCATGTATGCATTTGCCAAATATTTCTCAAGAGTCTACTGTGTGCCAAACTATGTGTTGAGTGTTGTGTGTGCAGAACATCAGCACACAGAAAAATTTGAAGAGAACAATAGTATGAATTCCTAAATCTTTGTATAGTTAAGAAACTGTCAACAAATTACTCAAGATGTAGGGGGAAAGGCTGACAAGTTGACAAAAATCAGCGTGATCATACAACCCATATCTTAATCACTCTACTGTGCCATTGGTGGTTTTGACAGACCAACATTGTGCATGTACCAAGGACACTTAATGGGTCTATGGGAGATCTGGTATGATCTTTCTCCTCTGGTATCTCCCCCAATTTCACATATTAAAGTGCTACTCCTTCTTGATGGTTGCTCCTGCATCCCTTTGACAACCAGAAAGAATGGTTCTCCTTCTGGATAGTTGTTCAGAGAGCCACAACTGGTAGAAGGCAAGAGCCCTAGGATCTTGGCAGAGATAGTGTCTTGGTGGAGAGGTAATTGTTGACCACCCAAACTTCACATTCTCCCTCTACCAGAGTAGATTTCACTCTGGGAAGACACTGCCTATCCAGGAACCAAATCGTGACCCCCAGCATTTAGCTGCAGTTGTGAGGTCTTATTGTCAGTAGAAGAGCAACATAAGTTGGTTATCTCAAGGTCAGCATAATGAAGAGACAACTATGCTTCCTCCACTACAATTTATCTCTTCTAAAAACTCCAGGCAAAGGATCTGAGGACTTAGGGGGATAGGGAAGTTACAAGAGAGCATGAGTTGGACCTCCTCATCTGTACTTGGACCTGAGATGCTCCTGATCTCCAATACTTTTTAGTGAGCAATAAATAAATTACTATTGTGCTGAATCCCTCATAGATCTTTGAGTAACTGACCTTGAGAATACAGGCAGGTTGCAAAATTTTATAGTCAGTAACATAGCAGACTTTATCAGTTTGGTTCTTGATACTTTCCCTAGGGAGGTGTGCATGCATTCACATGGAGAAACCCTTCCATAGAGTTCAGAAACAGAATGCTGTGAGTAGTGGGGTTTCTTCATAGCCTTCACAATCTCAGTGCTGTAATGCTTCCAACTGGCAGGAGCTCGACTGCATGAAAGATTCATCAGAAGTAGAGAAAACCTATTCTATATATAGCAGACTGGAATTCAAGGGATTTCACTTTCTTCCCATCTGTCTCTCAGTCAAGGAATGAATGAAGCATAAGCAGGAAAACTCTAGCACTTTGAAGGAGTGGAAATGAGGCACAACTCATAAGAAATGGTCCACACTAGATCTTCTGTAGATCAACCAATCAACCCATAAGAAATGGTCTACTCCAGATCTTCTGTAGACTAATCAATGGGTGTTTACTACCACCAAAATATAGATTTTTCCAGAAAGTGTTTGAATTAATGCTCCATTTCCTTTATGTGCAAAGTAGATTAGCTGACATTCTTTTTCCCAGCTTTCTCCTGGTTTTAAGCTCCAATACTCCACAGTGGAAGTTGACTGAGTAATGAATATCATATGGACTACATTCATATTTATATAGCATATTCTTACAATGTTGTTTCCAAATAAATTATCTGTTCTTGAGTCTTTGTCTTGGCTTACTTCTGGAGAATCCCCACATAAAGCATCCTCCTCACTTTAACTAAATGACCCATACACCATATTAAGCGTTAGAGTGTGTACAACAATTTGTAGGTAAGGTCTATCTCAAAGTACCTCAGACTGTGAATACACTTGAAAATATGATCTTGAAAGAGGGTTATAGTAAAATAAGGCCACTCAGATGATCTCTGACCTAATCTGATATAATTTCTTATGAGAAGAGAAAACATAAACATGCAGAGAGATACTAGGGTCATTATAGAAAGGGGATACATCATATATAAAGATTTAAAAAAAGGCAGCCTTTGACAAGCCAAGGAAGAAGTCCTGAGAGAAAACAACTCTGGAACCTTGGTTTGGGCTTCGAGTTCCCAGAGAAAATCAATTTCTGTTGCCTGAGCTACTCATCTTATGCTACATTTTTGTAAGAGAAGAGATTAACTAATACATAAACTCAACCCAAAGCTTTTGCTCTTACTGAGGAAGAAACTAAGACTGGATGTGCTAGGCATTTCCTAGGATCACACAGAAACAGTGTCAAAGTCAGGACAAGAACTTGGACCTCAAAGCTTCTTCCTTATGGTGGCTGGAAGTTACACCTCTTGCTTAATACTGAGGGAGATATTTTAACCACCAGTCTTACCTCAAAGCAAAATATCTTCATTTTGTGTAAATTATGTATTCAGTTCACGAGCCCAGGGTGAATAAGAAATGGCTGAAGAGTAAGAAAGGCCAGAGAAGGCAGTGGTTGCCCGGTAGGGGGTGTAATATGTTTCTTATAGTCCATAACCAGCCTGTCCCCTTCCAGGGCCCTGCAATGAGCTGAGGACTTCATGACAGCTTTATAAATAGCCACAAGAAACAACGTATTTGAACAGAGCATGACTTGGGCTGGGGTGTGCATTTTACCTTTATTCATGGAGGAAAAAATTATAATACAAACATCTTAGTAAAAAGCCTCCCATCTCCATCTATGGGTTACAATCAGTGTGGTTATTTCCCTAAGGACATAAAGAGGCTTCCAATTACTTAACTTATCACATGCACATACATACATTCACACACATGCATGTTGACTCTTTTTCCTTTTAAAGTCTGCTCAGTGACCTTTTGAAATCTGGCAAACACTTCCTCTTGGGAGGTAAAGATTGTGCAATGTTTTCTTAGCAAAATATAAAAAGATAAGAATGAGCTATTCCCCAAATTCAGTATTCAGTCACGTGCTCACTTGTGACTCCAGCCAATTTGCAAAAAGGGAGTCACTTCCTATTAGCACTGGGTACACAGGTGAAGCCCATTCCTGGCTCCTGGGGTCTCATGAGCTTCACACCAAATGCTGTAGTTGAGTTCAATGTTTCTGTGCCACTTTATCTGTAGGTTATGTATCTCTTTCTGCTTAAGAGGCAGTTGATTGAGATTATTGCTTCTCTGAGAACTCTCTAAGGCAGTAGTGGCAAACCTGTGGCAGACATATGGCCCACATATTGCAGCAGGCAATTGCCTTCTTGGTAGGCACTCATTCCAAGTTCCCCAGCACTGCCCCAGCAGCCAAGCATCAGATAACAGTACATGAGGGGCAGTGTTGGTACTTTATGATAAATAAGTGGGTTTGGAGTTGTAGTTTGGGCTCTCAATAACTAAAAGTTTCACCATCATTGCTCTAAGGTTTCCCATGTGAATCGATATGGTCTTCAAACTAAAATTATAGGGCCTGGCCTTAAATTCTGTGAAGCTGGGCAGAATCTTGAAAAGGATATTTCTCTAGGGAATCCAAAATAAATGCCTAAAATATACTCCTACCATGAACTTGCTCAATATGTACATATGTGGAGGGCATTCATTCCTTACACAACACCAAGTCCATGTCCTGCTAGACCCTTCACTCAGTTTTGCTTACTTGTCAGGGGACTGATCTTATGCAAACTATGGTAAAGGTCATTGCATTAAGATACAGACTTTTGGAAATCCATGGAGTGACATGTGGAATCCTTTGAAGAAGGATCACTATATTTTCTAAAATT
>PVKN010017647.1:0-10246 GCA_004027915.1 Capromys pilorides
CTGATAAGAGTCCTTTCCAAATGAATTTGAAAGTTCCAGTAGTTCTCCTGTATATACAGAGGACATGGTCCACAATCCCCTGGATGCCTGAAACCCAAACTCTGTATGCACCAATTTTTTCTTTACATATGGTTAAGTTTAAATTAGAAATTTGGGAAAAGAGTATAAATTTAGGCACAGGAAGATAATTAACAACAGCACATATTAAACCAATATAGTTCTATAAAAGCTATGTGAATATGGTCTCCCTCCTTCTTTCAAAACATGTTGTTGTACTATAGCTCTTAACCTCCATGTCAGATCATTTCCATTTTTTTATTTGTTAAACTGATTACTTTCCCCTCTTCATTTAAAGAAAACACTAAGGGCCAGGGAGATAGCTCAGAACCATAAGTGCCTGCCTGGTAAGCACATGGTCCTGAGTTCGATCCCTGGTACCAAAAAAAAAAAGCAAAAGCAAAGACAAAGACAAAGAAAACAGTGGACATCCTGGGCAGGAAAGATGCAGGAGCCACACAAAACTTCTTCACACTACCAGAACAGCACAATTCTAAAGCTTACAGATGGATTACTTCTGGGATTTTTCATCTAATGTTTCTGGACTGAAAATGAATACTATATTATTTCCAAGGAGAAAAGAATAAGATGCAGTTCTCTGGCCATTCCATTAATTACCGTATTTCATATATAAGAATCACAATGACCTCTACTTTTCTCCCAATGTATTTTCTTATAGGAGAACGGAATACAAAGATTAGAAAGTCTGGCTGAATATCTGATTTTTGTGTTGTTTTTTAGAGCCCTTCCATACTGAAGTCGTTAAGTGCTACGCTTCAGAATTATCAGAGAATAATCAGAGAACTACTGTTGGGTGCCAGGAAGCCAGGAAATTGATCAAGTGTGTGTAGGTGGGACTGGGCCTCTGTGCCTGGAGCAGGCAAGCTACCCAGTGCTGAGAAAAACATCCTGTCAAGAAAAACATCCTGTCGGTTCAGGACAGCTATTGGTCGCGGGCAGCCTTGTGTCATGTGATACAAACTTTGCAGAAGTATAAATAAAGGATGCTTTTTAGGGTGCACTGAGTGAGTCTTGCCCATCAGGCGGACTGGCGGGCACCTAGCCCAGCTTTTCTTCTTCCTGTCTTTCATTCTTTCTGCCATGTCTACCCGGGATAGAACCATTCACAGTAAGACCAACGCATCTCTACAAACTACTTCAGATTTTTAGATTTCTCTCATCACAACATGTGTCCTGGAATTATTCCATCTTTGGTCAATGTGCAGCGCAGTCCCAGTGTTGCATTATCAAAGGCACGCATCTCCTTTGGGATTCAAAGACTCTTATTTCTCAGAATAGACCCAAATTTTGTGGGAACTCATAGCTCTGCAGATGATAAGAGAGGGGCACGTTTTAATGAGGCAAACCGCTAATTTTGTTATGAAGGCACATTGCTGTTGATAAAAATATCCACATTTACTCTTTAAGATACTTCTGATGAACCGTTTTAATTTTGTGAGTTTATTATATGAGTCCTTAAAGTGAAAAATATCAAAAAAATATAGTATTAAACTTTAGATATTGAGTACAAAAAACAGCATCAAAATTTCAGTATCAACTGTGTTTTGCTGTACCAAGTTTAAAAATAACAAGTGAATTCCTATGTGAATTACAATGAAAAAACAAAATTACAAAAAAATCTTGACTTCGCCTGTCTCACCTGTGAGCACAGCATGTCCCACACACACGTGTTATTACGTGGGTAGCACATGTGCAGTGCTTTCCTAGCTTCTTGCCATCTCACTGGTCTAGCTGCTTGGTCAGGAGGTTCATATGTAGCTAAGAGGAACATAAAATATCAGTAAAGTTAAAGTATTAAATTCTTAATATGTATTATACATTTATAGTAAACATTAACACTTCCACATCAGCCGTATATTTGCTTACAAAACCTAAAATATAACTTCAAGAATAAACCCCTATATGAACTGCAATGAAAATACCAATAGAACTCTTCAAATAAAGGATCTTTGCTCCAAGTTCCACACCCAAGGCAGTCTTCATACATGACAGCTACGTGTTCCACATACACACCTCGCTTCTGCTGACAGCACATGTGCTTTCTTGTATGGTGGGCCATTCTTGCCATTTCTCTAATCTTTCTGTTCTGTCTGAAGCTTTCTACTATATTGCACAATGTACACATAGCAGTAAAAATGACACTGATAAAATAAAACATCAAATATGTAATGAGTGCTTAGAATAGGCATCTACATTTTCACATCAGCTGTTTACTTGCAAAATCTAGAAGATAACACCAGGATAAAAACCTATATATTAAACAAGTCTACCACAGAAATAATCTTTGCTTCAACTGTCACACCCGAGGAAGTTTCACACATAACAACTGCATGTTCCATACACAAGTGTCACTCACATTAGCAGCATGTATGTTTTGTTTTCCTGTACTTTTTTTTTTTTTTTTTTTTTTTTTTTTTTAGGGAAGGGTCTACAGGGTGTTAAGTGTCTCATTACATAAATCAGACTTGTAGTGATCTACCTGTTTACAGTCTCCCAAGAGCTGGGATTACAGGTGTGTGCCACCACGCCCAGTCTCCATTGCCATCTCAGCATGCCCCGGGGGCATGGCAGGCACAGCAGGCCCAGGGATCAACCCCCCCCACATTGCCCCTGCACCTGCTTGTTGGCACTTTAATTTTCTGTACTTTTTTGAAGAGCACAGTTGACATCTTTTTGGTTTTCCTGTTGTCAGAGTAGACATTTGTGATGTTGTGCCTGTTCACAGCTCAACAGTGTGGCCTACAATGTTTTTTGGCAGAAACGTTTGGTTTTTCTTCTATTATAAATGTTCTCTTATGAGCTCCAATCCTAATCGTCTGATTTCTCCATTATATCTTGAACTTGTTATTTTCTTTGTAAGATACCATAGTGTTTATGCTACACATGGTGAGCATCAAGAAAAACACAACAACTGGGCCAATACTTTGTGTTTTGAGTGAAATCATAGTTGCTGCATAATTCATCAACAACCTCTATTCTGCGTTTGGTTTTGTTGTACAAAGTTTTCAATCTGAGGCTTTGTTCTGTCAAGGTTTCCCTATCACTGTTGCCGTCATGGTGTGATGTGGACATCAGCAGTGTCAGTTTGCTTTCTTTGCCATATACAAGGCCAACGTTACATCTTTCTAAAATTCAAAGATTATAATATACAATTCTGTTTTTTTAATCGCAACATTTCATTTGGAATTTCTGCTTTGTTCTTTCATGCAGTGCCTATGGTGGTCAACTTGTGCTGTGTTTGCAAATATAACATCAATTGGTAACTGGTTAACCAATTGTCAAAAGTCTCATTCTGATTAGTTTGGGATCTAGGAGCAACAAGTCTGTTACAACAGCATTTGGGAAATTACCATATGAATAAGGCCCAGGTGGCTGAGTTCCAGGATAAATTTATAAAGTAAAAGCATGATAAGTCTTCACAGCTACAAGGGCAATAAATTTTGAAGGCTTTTTGGTATAGACTGCCTGAAGCTACACTAACCATGAAATGCTGCAAGATGTTCTTCAGTAGTCATGTATTCTGATGGTGTATAAATGGTTTGACAAATTTCTCAAACAGTGAGTGGATAGCAACCAGATTATCAGTTCTTTTTCTTTCTTGGCAGGTGGTTTTGTCGTTAAACAAAATCATCAGGCAATTTTGATGGAAATCAAATCCCAGTGCCATTGTTATTCTGCAAACCTCAAGCCCACACCATTGCTTCTCCATATATCTTTTGCATCCGTATGATTACCATTAGGAAGCCATGCTGAGTATGGCACACCTATAGGTCTAGAGGGTCTTACTATGTAGATTGGACTCAGTGATTCTCCTGTTTTCAGCTTCCCTACCTCTGGGAGTACAAGCATACATGACCACCCCAGTCTCAGTCACCATCTCAGTGCACCCCAGGGGCAGGGCTGGCATCATGTGCCAGGGATCAAATCCCAGCCTCTACACTCTGCGGAAGCAGGCGCTTTAGTCACTCAACTATCTGGCCAGCCTTCCAAGTAATTTCTAACATTATTAACATTTAGCAAAGTAATTTTAACATAGCCATACTTAAACCTGTGTTTATTATGACAGCTCACTAGCTGAACTGACAGCACCCATAGGTGTACTGTCCAATTCTTGCTCCATTACAGTCAAAGGAACTTTGACTCACATGGCCAACATCAAAGTCATCATCTTCATCATCTATGCATGAGTAGTCTGATGATTCACCTTTGACCTCTTCCAAAACTTGCAAATCTGGTTTTATCATGTGCCATTGCATTGCACTGAGCTATTTCCACACACACACACACACACACACACACACACACACACACAAAATCAAAATGAAAGTTTTATTTTAAATAAATTCCAAATGTACAGAAATTTAGCAAACAGCATTATGGGTAAAGCTCACCTGTTGTTACTTTGAAACTCCTATACACATCTTGCCATTCATCTGCCAAGTGGGCGAATGCCCAGATGGGTTTTTGCTTTCCTCACGTGCAGGTAATGTGAGTCAAACCAATATTTCATTATGGTAAAATATATACTTACATAATAGACAAGTGGTGTGGGTGTATTTTATCCTGTGATGCTCAAGTAAACATATGCAAAATTTGTTAGAGCATTATGTGGGTAAAAATGGTAGGCTGACAATTTTGCATATGTGTACACACCTTGCCATTCTTTGTATAAGTAAACACAAAGATTGTTTCCCGTATCCCCAGGCACAGATACTGTGACCCACAGCCAGTTGTTATTGTGTTAAAGTAAAAATTTGTATTAGAAAAGTATGGGATGCATTGTTGTAACCCAGTGTTATGCACTACAGGTAGGAAAAATGATACAAAACAGAAAACTGATACTTAATTACCACTGCTATGGAAGAGGCCTGAAAAAGATCTATTCCTAGAAAAGATCCCAACTTTTGGCTTTGGGGATAAGTCACCCTCTGGCCACACCTCAGCTTTCGACTCACTGTGATATTCTTTTCTTTTTTCACAGTGATATTTTTGATGAGTAGACAAGAACTACAAAACATGTCTTGAAGGGGAAGAAGGAGCTGTACACACTCTGAACAAGATGAGGTAAGCAGACCCAGGCTCATTTTTCTACCTGCCTATTTGGCACAAAAGTTAAGACAGAAGCCCGCACTGCAGGAAGAAGTCCTTCCTCTGAGCTACCTGAACATGCACTTAGGCCCAAGTAGGTCTTCCTGAGCCTTCAGGTGGTGGCTCTTCCTTGTCGGGGATTCCAGGAAGCCACCAAAGATAGCTTTCTGCCTTCCAGAGAGTCCCAGACTAGGCTCCTGGTCCACTGGAAGCCTCCCCTTCCAAAGCTATAGTTCTTGCAAAGAAACACACTTATTGCCTTGAAACAAATTACACAAAAACATATCAAAAGGTCAGATATTAAATACACTCTATCTTTTGTCTAGAAAATCTCCGTTTATTAAAAAAAAAAAGTTAATCAAAGTTTATACTCTGAATCCACCTTTCCCATGATGCCCTACAGGTAATAAAAGCAGAAAGTATAGCAATGCAGCCCACGTTGTTGCTTTCTGTAGTCTTTTTTCTGAATAATAATGAGTTCAAAACAATCACACATTCTATGATCCACAAAGAGGGAAACATGTAATTTCTTAGCTCTTCTCACAAACTATTTAAACTTTAATAAAACAAATTTCTCAACTTAAGGATTATCAGGTTAACAAATTGGGTCATCTAATCATAGGTATAGATTGTGAAGTTATTTAAGTAAAATTGCAAAAGATAGCAATATTCTTTAGCTTAATTGTATGAATGCGTATTTGGCAGGCAACCCCCCACCCCAAACCTAATAGAATTAAACTGTTTCACATTATAATCTTTTTTTTTTCTTTTTTGTGGGACCGGGATTCAAACTCATGACCTTGCACTTGCCAGGCAGACACTTGTGCCATGGAGCTATCTTCCAGCCCCACTCACATTATAATCTTGAACAGGAAAGTTAAACTAAGATTTTGTTTGTTCTCAATCTAATGATTTATCAGAGCTGATTTCTCTGTTTCCTAACCTTTCTGGAATTTGTTTCACTAGCATCTTCCTCAGATTAAGGACTGGAATTCCTTTAGATAGAACCAAGAGAAAAGAGAAGCTCTAAGATGTTTAGACTTTGAAGAGCAGGGAAAGGCAAGAGTGGAATGGAGTTTTAATGTGCGATGTGTGGTGATCTTCGGTGTTGCCACTTGTGTTAGCTTTCTCAGTGCTAGGAAACAACCTGTCATACCCATAACTTTAAAAGAAGAGGTTTAATTTGGTTCACATTTGCAGGGATCCCGTCCAGGTTGGCTGGCTCCAAGGCAGAGCTGGGATGGAGGAACACCGCTCAAGTCAGGGCCACCAGGACCCGGAGAGAGGAAGAGGAGGAAAGAATGCGCTTCCTTGCAGGCCATGCCCCAAGGGACCCATCTGTTCCCATCAGGCCCCACCTCCTAGAAGTCCATCTGACTATGGACTCAGCGGGGGTTAATTCATTGAGACGTGAAACACCGCCATGACCCCATCAACTTTCAAAACCCCACCTACCTCTGTCTGAATCAGAGACTTTCAGGGAACGTCTCAGATCTAAACCACAGCACCAGTATTACCTACACTTTTTGAATGGTCTAATTGAAACACTCGTAGTGGTTACTCTTACCAGTAGCTCCACATACAAAAGATGGAAATGAAATACTCCGTACAATGCTACTAATCAGCATGCTCTAGTGCATCTAACGGTAGTTCAGATTTCCACCTTCCCCTTTTGTCTTTGTAAAGGCACCAGAATTGTAGCCATTTACTGAAAATTTAAATTTGTCTAACAAGGAAAGAGAACAACTATTTTTCCATTTCTTGGTTTGTTGGCATCATGCATTTTGGAAACATGCTTTCAGTTCAAACCACTTGTATATCAAAATGAATTTCATCAGAAGAAATAGTGGACATTTAGAGGATTCACTGTACAACCCAAAAAGTATTCACATAAAAGTGATTGCAATGTCATAATACAAAATAATGAAGAAAATATAAAATATAAAGAAAAATTAATCTGTACTTATCTTTGGAAAACTTTCACAGCTAGTGTGAAGAAGATAAGAGCGAGGAAAGTTATTGTGCTAGCCCTTAAACAACTATGATTTTTATACTTTCACTATTTCCTTTTTTATGTATTTGGTGAAGGATCTACAGAGTTTCACTATACAGATTGGACTCGTAGTGATCCTCCTGTTTTCAGCCTCCTGAGTGCTGGGACTACAGGTACCCACCACCATGCCCAGTCCCAGTGCGCCCCAGGGGTGGGGTTGTCACTGCATGTGTTCACTGTTTCTTGTAACTGTTAGCTATTTTATTCAAGTGTCACATTTAGTTAGCTGATTTACTTTTAGTGCTACTCACTTTAAACACTTAAGTTTTATTTGCAAGTTCACTAATTTGGGAAATTTTTAAAGTTAATTATTCTCATTTTTGTAATAAAATATGTTTTTGTAAAATTCACTTGGTGCTCATAGCTTTTCTTTTAAACATAGTTACTTATTAGCTCTGTTTTGAAAGGGACGCCCCTTTTATTTTGATAAATAATAGCGTTCACTCATCATAATTTTTATTTTATTTGTGTTTTACATTGAGCTAATCTTTCTTTTTGATAGCTTTTTCTTATAACTTAAAAGTTGTTTTCAGTAAATCATAAATTAAAACTAAATCTAAGAATTTACTTCCTAGACGTTTAACCATCCTATTGCAATTTAGTATTAAGTTGGGTCCACAAAGCTTGAAGGACCTCTGACCTGCATTTACAGTTTGTCTCAGTTACTCTTCTCTCATTGCTGGGACAGATACCCGGCACCCAAAATGAAGAAAGGAAAGGTTTGTTTAGCTCACAGTTAGGGGAGGTTCCAGTCCATACCGAGCTGGCTCCAAGGCGGAGTGGCACAGGGCAGCAGTAAGCAGCTGTGCATGGCAGTAGCAAAGAGCGAGGAGCAACAGGAGAAGCAGCAGCCCAGGCAGCCAGCCAGCCTCTCTGCCCTCCTCACACTGTCATGCAGAGTATCTGGCCCAGGACAGTCACACCCATCATCCCAGCATTGGTTCAGGAATCAATCACAAACTCCAGAAGCCACCCCATGACTGCACAGGGCTTTGGGGGACAACTAGACACAAGCCATAGCATAGTTCTCCATAGAGCCCACTCTCCAATGTCAAATATTTCTTCAGATTTACTATTTATGAGCTGGCCAGATAGCTCAGCAGACCAAAGCACCTGCTTAGGCAGGTTCAGGGATCCAGGTTTTATCCCCAGTGTGCCATGCCGGCTCCGCCCCTGGGCACACTGAAATGGCAACAGAGACATGGTGGTGTGCACCCCTAACCCCACTGTTGGGGGCCTGAAGACAGGAGGATCATGAGTCTCATCTGTATAGTGAGACCCTGTAGACCCTGTACTAAATATATAAAAAATTACTATTTATGTTTCCACTTTGTTACAGTATGCATCTTAAATGTCCCCATCAACAGAGGAACTAGGCAAGACAAAATAGGTTCGAAGCATGGACCCATGGATATGAGGGTTGCCTGGAGGAAGTAGGCCACTGTGAGCATGCCCTTGAGGGGGAACTATGGGCCAAGCCCCCCCATCTTGCTTCTCTTTCCTGACCGATGCACGGTGAACAGCTTTGTCCCACCACACAGTCTGGGCCAGGATGTCTGCCTCCCCATCAGCCCCCAAGCCCCAGAGCCTGCTGACAGTGGGCTGCAACCTGTGAAACCATGGGCCAGAGGAAGCACTTCTCCCTGGTAAGCAGTTTATCTTATCACCGTCATCTCAGCAGCAAAAGCTGACTAATGTACACTTTTTAAATTTTGTCATTTGTTTTTATAAATGAACAGTGTTACTAAAGGCTAGCAAATTAACACAAATTTATTGAGAAATGGTTTAATTTGTTGGACTTAAATCTTTTTTCCTTATAGTTCCTTATGCTTTGTTTTTGTTATGATTATAATTATTATTATTTATGAGCAGAATAGATTTGTTAGGGGAAAGAAAGCTCCTGTCCAAGAGAAGAACAGGAGGGGGGCCTGAGCGGGTTGTCCCCCTTTTTTATGTATTATTATTTTTTAATCTTTTATTAATTTATGTATTTGGTACAGGGTCTCATTATGAACCTGAGGTTCATACTGATCCTCCTGTCTCAGCCTCCCCAGCGCTGGGATTAAGGGCGTGCACCACCACACCCAATTTCCGCAGCTGGCCCGGCATGCAGTACCGGGGATCCAACCCAGGTCCTTGTGCTTGCCAGGTAGGCACTTAGACGGCTGAGCTCTCTCTCCAGCCCGGTTTGTTTTTAGATGTCCCCACAAAGCCTCATTTAGCCATAGCTGAGGCTTTTGTATAGGCGGTTGGGTCTAGAGGGTGTGACTGATTCGCCGTGCAATGCTACGATTAAGGTTTGTGATGACTAAATCAGTCCGTTGATCGATCTGGCACGGCACTAATTCCTGCAGCCTGAACGGAGCATAAAAGGGGCAGACAGGTGCTGTTCAGGCCTGTGTAGCTTTCCTGCCTTCTGCCTGCCTCGCACCGGCTCCTCCTCCTCCTTAGCAACGCCTTCTGCCAGCCCCCAGCCTTGGAGCCCGCTGATTACGCTCAATAAACCCTTCCTGCTATAACTATGGGGGCACCAGGTGTTGTATCTCATGCACGAGAAAAGTAGCCAGGACGCACTGCTTTTCTTTCCGGTTGCCTCTTTCGTGTTGGCTACCCAGGTTGGGGGTTTCCTTCCCGCAAGTTGCGCAGGCACAGAGCGCACTCTGGTCCGCTTCACGCCACCACCGGCTCCCTTCACCTGACGGACTCACATTGCTTCGCTGAGAAGCGGAGGGGTTTCAGTGCAAACGTTTTGGTCCTGTACGGCCTCCCTATTAACCACATCGGCATCTCTCTGCCTGCTCGGTGTCCGTATTCTCTTGCCCATGTAGAATTATAGTCGCTCTCCTACTTTCTTGCCATGTTTTTGTAACTCTTTGTATTAGGGAGAACTCGCGGCGCTCACCTTCCTGAGTTGGCTGATGTACAACGTGATGGTCTCCAGATTCATACATTTTCCTATGAATTGATTTTCTTTTTTTTTCCTTTTGTAAAACAGGATAATTTTATTTTAAAGAGGAAAAAGACCAA
>PVKN010017648.1:0-17225 GCA_004027915.1 Capromys pilorides
CTGTCTCTAGCATCTGCACAGTCTCTAGGACCTAGAGCTCGGGCTGAGGCCCTGGACGCCCTCTCCTCCAAGCCCTGACCTGCCAGGAGTGGGTTCCTCATTTCCCAGTGGAAGCTCTCAAAAGCCAAGGAGCAGCTCCCCTCTCCCGGGGCCTGGGAACCCAACTCAGACCTGCCGCACCCTCCCCTGCAGATCTGGAAGCCACGTCCGGAGCTGACACAGATACCGCCCACTTCACAGAAAGGAAAACTAAGGCTCAGGTAGAGAACAGCCTCTAGTTCCTTCGGAGGCCTCCCCAAGCCCAGCAGCTGCCCCTGGCCTTGGGCAGCCACCACGAGTCTGAAGACCCTGGCACGCGTGGGCAGGCTTTGCTGGCCAGGGGGCAGAAGTCACTGTGGGAATCCTGCAGGCCGGCTGGCACATACACAGGAAAGCCTTGGAAGTCTGTGCACGTGCTTTATCTCCTTGGGCCAACAGGAAGCCAGGCCTGGCCTCGACTGGTGCTTGGGAGGGCAGCATAGAGCCGTCCGAAGCTCCTACGTGAGCAAATTCAGAGTGGGAAGTCCTGGCGGCCTGGCCTCCTGGTCCAGTGCTTCTGTAGCCTCTCTCGAGCCAGCAGCAGGCACAGGGTGCAAAGCCCTCACAGCTTCGGAGAGAGCTCAGACGCAGAGCCACAGAAATCTAGAACCCGAAAAACTCCTCTTGTCTGAGAGCGAGGTCTTGGACAGCCTCTTGTGTGCGACTCAATTCCTGCCCTGGCTGCCGTTTGCACACGTGTGGTGGTGGGGCGCTGGCCTGCAGGGGGCGCTCCTTCCCGCCCAGCAGCATCGTGGGACAGCCAGGGCTCTGCTCCTCCCGCCGCCACCTCCTGAGCAGTGGCAGCAAGTCCTCTGGGTGGCCCTCCCTCCCTCCCCTCTCTCTTGCACGCTGCCGCGCAGCCGAGCCAGGCAGACCAACTTGGACTCTCCACTCTGCCTTTCTTCTTAGGAGCTTGGGCTCCGCACTTCCCTTTTTTTAAGCCTTAATCTCTTCGCCTGCCGACGATGGTGGCCTTCACGGATTACTGTGATGGCGAAGTGAATCAAGCGGTGGACAGGGCTTAGCATAGAAACCACGCTAGGTAACGCTTTTACGATCTCTTAGTTTGCAGGCAGGAGTCTGCCTTGCGGATCTGGCTCGAGGGTGAAGGGTCGCGGTTGTCTCGTAACGCTGAGCACAGGCGTGGGCTCAAAGTAAGGCCAGCCCGCTAGCGACCTCCGCACGTCGGCGCTCACACTGCCGTCTCGTGGGAGGTCCCGCCTGTGGGTGTGCGAGGCGTGCGGTCCCGGGTGCCACACTCTCCCGCTGCAGCGCTGGGATTTCCACAGGTGCCCTTGGTTTTGTTTTTGCTGATTTCAGTGGAGGATATTGATTAAGATATTCCCATCCGCATCAAACAGAAGAACTAACTCAAAATGGAGTTAGTTATGTTATGGTTGGAAATGGGTCAGATGCTTTAGCTACCTGAGGGAAAGTAGCACAGAGTAGATGCAGTTGGCAGAGCACGTCTCAGCATCTCCCTCCTGAGGCCACCCATGCTTGGACCACCTTGGGGTCCGTCGTGAGAAAGAAGGAAGGTGGAATCAGGAGTCAGCCAGGCCCACCCTCAGTAACTGCAGTGAGGTCCCAGCGATTGGGGGAAGGATCTACCGTCGTACTAGAGTGGGGTTTGCAGGCATCGAGGGCTGGTCCTGCAAGCTCTCTGAGATGGTGCCGGCTGCCACCTGGACGGGAGGTGGCCGCGATGGAGCTTGGAGCAGAGCTGCCTGAGGGCCGGCTCGGGCCCTGTCCACGCAGCAGCGGCAGCTTCTTCTACCGACAGACCCTTCCGTTTAGGCATCCTTTTTTTTTCTTCCCCCTTTCTGTGACGCAGGCTCTATTTTTATCTCTCTTTGCATAGAGGAAAGCTGAGACACAGAGAGGGAGAGTCCTGTAGTGTTCATTAGTAGATGTGGTCAGTGTCTTGATTTCTGTCTACCCCTTGCTCCTTCTCAGAGTTCGCCGAGGGCACTGAGGACACTGCTGTATGTGCTTGTGGCTTCCAGTAACAAGCTGCCATGTGCAGGGTGGCCCAGGAATGCTGGGACATTAGCATCACAGTGCTCACCTTGTGGAGCAAGGGCTAGGGGTTGGTGGGGACTGCTCTCTCCAGCTTGGCTGGCCCCAGGGGACAACTCCTAGCAGCGTCCTCCTCTTGGGAGGACGCAGGGACCTGCTCACGCAGGCGCACTTGGGGGGCCGTTTCCTTCTCCTTGTATTCCCTATTCCTCATCTGGACTGCCTGGTATTGCCCCCAGATCCTGGGTTCAGTAGCTGCCTTTGGCGTAACTCGAACTCTATCTGTCACACAAGGTCACAGGACTGCCAGATGGTGCGGAGACACACACCAGGCGGGCCTGCCTTGCGCCGGGGCTCCTGATCACTGTCACGGGAGAATCAAGAGAAAAACAGGAGCCCCCGCCCTCCACCCTCCACCCTACCTGTCTTCAGCCTGACCAGTGCCCAGGGCAGCTACCATCTGCCCGTCCAGTTACTAAGCCTGACATTCCTCTGGGTGACAGCTTGCAGGCTCTGACACCAGTAGCGGTGGCTCATAGACCGCCTGATGGGGGGACCACTGACCCGTGAATGGAGTGGAGCAGCAATTGGGCCTACCCCAGCCGGCTTCAAAGGAGCGATTACGGACCATGCAGGAAATAATACATTTCGTGGAAAAGACCGTAATTATGGAGTATTGAGTCAATAATATGTGCTTTTTAAAAGTCTGCAATTATGTATTTATCCTATCTGTAATTAGGAATTTTTAAAGGGTACATTATAGGTAATTTAAAAATAAAATAATGATACTACTCAAAACAAACAGCCCCAAACAAAGACAATTGAGGCCACCCCAAACTCAGCTCAGTGATGATTTCAAGGGGGAGCAATGTCCTGGGCTTTGAGGAAACCACATAGTCCCTTGTATGACCTTGGTGGTCAAGGTCACCTTGACCCAACCTTGACCTGACACTTACCAGTTCACCGAAGCTAAACTCCCTTCCCTCACTGGCCTTTTACTTGGCTGTCTCAGTTTTTAGAGTTTTCTTTCTCTCATGATACAATCAGAAAGTGACTACCGTGTGCCGTAGCTCTCCACCTCTTTATTCTTCTAGAAACTTCTGACACGGTAGCCAGGAGTCACATATGGCACTTCGAATTTCATGAGTAAAAAATTCACAGAGTTTGGACATTCCATTCCTCAGTTTCACAAGCTACATTTCAGGTCTTCTATAATCACTTGTGCTGGACATGTTTGGGGTGTACAGAGACAGGAAGCTTTATCATTCCAGAAGGTTCTGTTGGAAGCATTGCTTTAGAAGATACTACCCAGGCAAATAGTAGAGGACTCACATGGTATAGACCTTGTTTGCACAAGTGTCCTGAAAGGAAGCTTGTTCTCTTTTCTAGAAGTTTCTTCCTCAGTGGTTTGCTTGGTGAACTCCCCCTCTGCCTGTGACACCAGTGTGATTGTGCTGTTTCTTTTATACTTATCATTTTTACTTCCCCTTCCCCCAATGAGTTGGGGAATCATCTCTCCTTTTTTTTTTTTGGTTTGTTTTTTGTTTCTTGAGAATTGCTGTGCAATTTGGGCTGGCCTTGTGCTCCTTTTTGTAGCTCCTCAGGCTGATCTCAAACTCGTAGAGATCCTCCTGTCTCAGTCTCCATCACATCTTAATGATACCCCCATCCCAGACTGAGACCTATGATAGTTTGGATATTGAATGTCTCCCCAAATACTTGTGCATTAAAATCTTGGTCCCCATTGTGTGGCTACTGGCAGAGGATAGCATCTTTTAGAGGTGAGGCTTAGCAGAAGATCCTCAGGTCACTGGGTTGTGACTTTGAAGGGGACTAGGAGACTATGGGACCTCTTCTCTTTCCTCTTTCTCTTTGCTTCCTGCCTGATGAGGTGAGCAATTTTGCTTTGCTACAGCTGTGTTTTGAATTATAAGATCTTATGTACATGGAGTTTTTTTTTTTTTTTTTTTTGAGACAGGGCTTCCCTGTATAGTTCAGGGTGGCCTTCAACTCATAGCCATCCTCCTGCCTCAGCCTCCCGAGTGCTGGGATTACAAGTGTGCACTGCTATGGCTGGCCTGGTGTTTACTCTTGAAAGAGAGTCACCCCAAAGAGACTGACAAGGCCTTTGAGCGCAAGGGCTGGCATGCCTGCGACTGAGCACAGCATGGCAGACAACGGGCCTAAGCCATCAATAGAACCATGCTCGTGGCAAATTTAGTGGCCTCTTTCTCCAGATTTGTGAGATAGGCCAATAATGGTTCCTATTTGGAGGGATCTTGGCTGCTGTGACTCAGCAGAGCAGCTGAGGGGACAGCCCTCGAGGCACTATGTGGCACACAGTAGGTGCACAAGGTGGTGCTCCGTGGCATGTTCTACCAGTGTGACAGTGACAAAGGTGGGCTGTGGGAAGGTTTGGAGGAGGTGGCCCTTCCCTCTTAGCTGGGGGAGAGTTGTTGTTTATAGCTGAGCAGAGAACTTACACCCCCTCACTGCGTCGCCTCTGAGGCCAAGTGGGAGGTCAGTCTCGCCTGAATGGCGGTGTGATGGTTGGAAGGCTCTTGTCAGATCCCATCAGAGTTCTGAGATTGGTGGTCACTGTTGACCACCAGGAAAGTAGCATGTGCCACGAATCAGTGTGGATGCGTCTGTCACCGTGGTCCAAAGGAGAGCTAAGGATCCCCTTGTCTCCACCGCTACTGGAGCATGCCACCCAAGCATGGCGAGCCCCTGGGAACTCTTCAATGCTGCTGCTGGCATTGGGAGAGCGAGGAGGAGGGTCTGCAAGACGGAGGCGTTTTCTTGCTGCTCTTGCTTGCTTCTGGCGAGACAGAATGCCGCCTACAGGGTGTGTCCGGGCAGACCCTGTATTGGTCAGCTTTCAGTGGGACAAAGTAGCAGGCACGTGCAGCTAAAGGAGGAGGGGTTTATTTTAGCTCGTGGTATGGGAGGGTGCAGTCCATGGTTATCTGTCTTCCTGTCAGAGACAGCATGGTGGACAGTGTGGTGGGGCAAAGGCTCTCACTTCATGGCAGCCAGGAAGTGGGGCACAGGAGAAGAACTCTGTCGCCGCTGGGCTCTCACACACTGACTACACACACGGGGCCGAGTCCACTGCCCTGAGCGGAGCATCCAGGGTCTCCTGCTCTGTTTCCGCCGGCCTCTGCCCCCAAATCACTGCTTTGGCAGGCCTGGGAACTGGACAGAACCACAAACCTCTCTATGTAGGAGGGTCCTCCCTAGGACTGGTGTCACCTCAGCTGGGGTCCTGATCACCTCCTGCTCCTCTGAGCATCTCATCATGGCTGGCCACAGAGCACCAGACTGTCAGCTGTGAATTATTTCCACATGTTTTCCTCTCTTGCAAGCGAGTAGTAGTGTAGTTAATAATACAGAGTCATCACATGGGTTCAGATCCCTCACGGGCCGTGTGTACTTAGGCCTGTGTCACCCTTATCCGTAACCAGAAGTCATTATACCCAGTTCATAGGTGCTCGCTGAGTGAGAAGGTGCAGGTAAATCATGCAATACAGGACCTGGCACAAAGTAGACAGCTGGGGCATGGGAGCTGTTAGCATGTCTGTCTGATTTCTGTCACAATGTGCCAGGCAGCTTTCCAGCATTTCCATCCACACACTTGACACCAACAACTTAGAGGAGGAAAGCTTGAGTTTCTTGACTCATGGTTTTAGAGATCAGTCCATGGTCAGCTGACTCCATTGCCTGTAGGCCTAGGGAGAGGCAGCAGCATTGTGGTGGGAGGGTGTGGTGGGTGGACCTCACTCACTTCCTGGAAGCAAACAGGGTGAGACAGCCAGAAAGAAAGGGGGTGAGGAAAGAGGGCATGGCTGGTGGCCTACTTCCTCTATCTGGGCCTGACCTCCTACTGATACATTAATCTATGAGTTCTCCAGTGGGTTGACCCATTGATGAAGTCAGTGCCCTTATGGTCTGCCCACCTCTGTAGGCCCCACCGTGGACCACTGCTACATTAAACCTCAGTATATGAGTCTTTGGGGGATGCTTCATAGTTAAGCCATAACACACAGAAAGCAGCAGTCAGACCATCATCCCATCTGCCCCCATAGGAAGCAGGCTGCATGGTGGGAGTGATGGGAGGGAGGCTGAGAGTTTACTTTGGAAGCATAGGAAAGGTTGGATATCTCTATTCTATTCCGTGCAGCCTTCCCTCCTCCTCATTCAGCCCAACTGCCTACCATACTGCTCCCCGCCCCCAGCAGGGATTCCCAGACTCCCAGAACCCTGATCAACATAAACCTTAGGCTCTTCAGGCAGGTGTCACCCACAGGGGTGGTGGGCTTACAAGGTAAGGACGTATAAGATGTGACAGGCCTGGAATTAGCAATGCAATTCCTCTGTCATTTTTATCATTGGCCCCTGCAGGGAGGAGCTGATTAAATGGATATTCAACTCTTTGCATTAATGTGCATCCAGCTTCAATTTGCATTTCATTAGCTGCACAAAAAGCATAATTTTATTATTTGCCGTTGGAAAGCAGATCTCTGCTAACAAGCAGCTACATGCTGTTACTGAAATATGGTGTGACTGACTCGCTCCGCTGTTTGGCTAACTCTACCATCCTCTTACCCTCTGCAGACTTCTGACTATCTGTGGAGAGAGGGGGTGCAGAGGCATAACCTGGTCTGTCGGAGGGCTCCCTTCATCCACTTGTACTGAGATTGACTGCTACTACCTCTTGAGAGGGTCACTGTCATCAAAGTAATGGTATTACCACTGCGACAGCACCATCTCCACCATCAGAATCCCCTGTCGACCACACAAACACTACCACTGTCACCACAGTTATCGTCTTCACCACCACCTCTGTCACGACACCCAGCTCCAGTCACTACCACCAAATCACCTATCCCCACTGGCATCCCAATCACCCGCCACCATCGTGGCCGTTGTTATCACCAGCTCCATTGCCACTTCCATGGTAACTGCCACCGCCATCCCCTCCACCATGACAATCCACTGCCCCTTTCACCATGAACACCGTAACTTCTATTACCACCAGCACCATCACCCTCTCCACCACCACCAACCCCACTAAACCCATACCAACACCAGCTCTGTCACTGTTGCCCCACTGCTCTTGCACCAGTGCCTTCCCAGTACTTATAACCCATAACCAAAATCATCACCATCACTGTCTCTGTCAATGCCATCAAAATTCTCAGTTATCATCAGTCCTACTGCCCCTAACATCTCTGTCTCCATCACTAACACCATTGCCCTCATTTTGTCTGCTTAAGTTGCGTATCACCACATCCACACGGCAGGTTGTACAATTTGTTTTTAAATCTGAAGGCACTGGTACTGAAACCTCCCCTTGCTGTCAGTATTCATGGATTTGAGGACCCCCTATGAGGTTGATGGAAGATGCAGAGTGGATGAAGGGAGTCCATGGGGAGGGTGGGGCCAGGCCACCAATGCCAGGGAATCTGGGGCTGTAAGATTTTCCATGCCTTGGAACACAGGTAGGATTGAGCTCTTACTCACTGGGAGACCCTGCATGGGTTATGTTTCTGAGCCTTAGTTTCTCATTCATTGAGTGGGACTCATACGACCCTTTCATTCAATACTACAGACACCACCATTTTTAGTGGGACAAACTGTACCTCCTTTATGGAGTTGAATGTTAGTTAAATGACAAGATGTGCATTGAGGCTCTGTGTGGTGGACACATCAGTTCTCTGCCTAGACCTCTTTTGGACATCCTTTACAAGACCTGCGTGTCCACCCAGATCCTGCCTTTGTCCCTACAACCTACAGGGCAGGTCTCCACCAAGGTCTCCAAGCCTCTGGGTCAGACTCTGGGCTGGGGTGAGGGGGATTAAAGAGGACTGAGATGAGGCTATTTTGATGGGTACACTTCATGGGGGGTGGTCAAGACAATTCCTATATACTACAGAGTATAGGCAACAGCTTCACCAGAGCTGCTGTGAGCTAGAGGTGCCTCAGAGTGGCCAGTGTGTGTGGGAGGCAATGGCAGGAGAACCCAGGTCCTTTGCTTTGAGGCAGGGCAGACTCAGCGATATAATCCCACTGTAGGATTATAATCCCACAGGATTGGGGTGTAGATCGACATCTTATCATGCTGGCTGGCCTCCTCCATTCACTTCCTGGGCTCTCCAGGAGCAACTGCCTACACATCACTTCCAATGGCTCTTCTTGTTGGGGTCTGCACATGGCTTGGCATACAGCAGGATTTCAGTGGTGGCGGCCCCTTCCTCTCCGTGTCACGTGTACTACCTGCATTAGCTACTAGAGGTCCTCACATACACTGCTCACTGGAGATGTGGGCTAAGCCCAGCAGTTTCTTCGAGTGGAAACTATGGCTTTGCCTGAGAGTGTAAAAGTTAGATCCACACGCAAGAGCATGGAGCTGGTAGTTGGAAAAGGTGGTCTGTGGGCTGTACGTCCTGAGGTGAAGTCTGGCTCTCTTTCAGCTATGCCAGCCTGCAAAGTCCTTGAGCTCAGGCCATCTCCTTAGTGCAAGCTCAGGCTCTTAGGTTCTTAGGTTCTCTTTGCCTCACCTAGAGTACTGTTTCCTCGTCACCTGGAGCACCCTCTTCCCATCCATCACCTGGAGCATCCTCTTCCCATCTGCCACCCAGAACACCAAGAGAGTCATCAACCACAGTGGGATCACCATGGAAGGGACAAGCCAGATGATGTGCAAGGCAAGGTGAGCATCAGAAGAAGTCCCACTCTCTTGGCCACAAGTTGCATGGCCTTGTCACGCGCTTAGTCTCTCTGAGTCCTGGTTTCTTCATCTTGTCCTCTCAACCACTTGGCGAAGCAAGGACTGCTATCACCCCAAATCTTCTGTGTCTGAATCCAGCAATAGACACTGTGGGAAAAAGGAGAGACAGAAGCCCGGAGAACGGTGTCCCCCTCCTCCACTTGAGAGCTCTAGAATCTTAAAGCTGCGTTTATGACAAGGTACCTTTGACTGTGGCTGGGTCACTTCTCCATGCCAAAGAGCTCAGTCTCTTGTGAAGAGTCCCCCTCTAGCCTGGGTGGCTGCGCTCATTCCCCAGAGCCCACTGGGCCTCCTATTTCCTGCTCCCTGGGTCTGGTTGAGTTCTTGCCAAACCATGTTTGTCACAGTGGCCATGCCAGTCACAGATTTAAAGATGGCTGCCTCCTGTGCTTCTCCTCTGCTCTCCCCTACTCTGGTCCAATAGGAGAGCAAAGACTGGAGCCTTGCCAGTTCTTGTCACCCAGCTTGTTTTCTAGATCTGGGCTCATCACCCCTCAGTTATGGTTAGCAAAACATGTTCTCTCAAAGGTTTACATGTTCTGAGGTGGGGTGATGGGGCCCTCGGGTGCTAGGCTCATCAGAGGATCAATGGTGAGTTTCCTGCCCAGTGTACTCCTAGGAGGTGGGGACTGTTTGGAAGAAGTATGCCAGGAGAGGTGACCAAAGGGTGTCTTCTTGTCTCTGTCCCCTTCCCCCTCCCCCCTTTCTGCCTTGGCAATCAGCCAACTATGGACTGAACATTCTGGAGTCCTGAACCCAAAGAAACTTTTCCACTTCTACATAATGTGGGCATTGGGTCCCCCCAAGAAAAGTTAACATCTCTGTCAAGAAACTCTGTAGTGGGTAGGAACTGTCTCAATGGCATGCTCGACACCCCACGAAGTGTCCTCCTCATAATACCCTTGTGGCCTAGGGGAAGTCCTCAAGAGCAACACAGCAGGGTGGCTTTTGGGGTCAGGAAGATTTGAATTCAGATTCAAGCTCCCTGTTATCTGTGGGGTCTTAGGCCTTGCCTCTTTGAACCTCAGTTGCCTCATCTGTGAAATGGTTCTAATAGGATCTCTCTCACCTCCTGGGGCTGTCATGAAGAGCAAGTGACACCACAAACAGAGAGTGTTAACTTCTGCCACAGTTCGCAGCATCTGGAACTGAGGCAGTTGGCTCTTGCTCTCTGCTGGACATGGATGGGTTGCTCCGGGCATCTGGGCCTGAGCTTTTGGAGGCGGTTCTGAGCTTCTTAGAGTATGCTGAGCCTCCTGCCACCTTGTCCTGCCTATGCCTGGTGCCTGCACATGGCTGCCTCTCCACCCTGATGGGTGGCAAGGCCCTCCAGCAGCAGAATGCAGGCAGAAGGGAGCAGGCCTGGGCTGTCACCAGCTGGAGCTCTGTGGCTGGACCGGTTGCTCAGGTCCAGACTTCAAGGTGAGGAAGCCCAGCGGCAGGCCACGCCCACTGTGGAGCCCCTAAATTGGCACCATGGAGGGAGCTGTCTGACTCTACAAAGGCAATATTTCAAATTGTCAAAGGAACTGCATTTTAAATGCACAAGATAAAAAAAAATTAGAGATTTAGGTGATCTGATAGGCTCTCCAGGCTGGGGCATCCTTTATCCTCATCCACTCCCAAGGCTGTTCTGGTAAGATTTGGAATTTATTGTCTCACTGAAGCACTAATTACCAGCTTTCTCTTCCTTTGTCTTGTAGTTCTCTTTTCAAATTTATTTTGTCTCCCCACTCCCAGGAGCACTTAGTCACTCCAGCTCCTGAAAGGGAAGTTACGCTTGGGCTGTGGCGGGGGAAGATCCCCAGGTTCGGCTGTTCTGCCTGGGCACTTCACGGCGGCAGACTGGCAGGGGGAGCCTCATGGATGGGATTCATGCATGAGCTGTTTTCATCCTGTCAACGTTATGTATGTTCATAGTTTAAGGAGGAGAAGAATTCCATGAGATATACTTTTTCTTTCCTGCATGATTTTTTTTTGTTTTCCCTAGGGCCAATAACTATCTCATTGTTTTGCACTTGCCTTGCCTTTCTGAAAATTATTATTTTTTTTTGAGAGGCCTGGGGAGATAGCTCCATGGCACAAGTGCCTGCCTGGTAAGTGCAAGGTCATGAGTTTGAACCCCAGTCCCTCAAAAAAAAAATATACATATATTTTTTGAGACAGGCTCTCTATATGTAATCCAGGCTGGCCTAAGAACTTGTGATTCTCCCACCCCAGCTTCCTGAGTGCTGGAATTAAAGACAGGGGCTACCTCACTCTGTGCTTGCCTATTTATGTACGGATCACTTCAGGGCCCGCTGCTTGCTGGGCCTCCTCCTGTCTATCTGTGCTGCTGTCCTAAAGAGTCACTAACGCTCTCCCATGACATCAGTTGGCACCTTTGTCTTGGTGGGGGCACACCCTGCAATAGCTTTTCAGAAAGAATGCCCAGGAAGCTTATCTGAAGATCACGCTTGATTATTTGGTTAGGTGTAGAATCCAGGGTTGATTCATTTTCCTTTGAAAACCATGAAAATCTGTACCAATACATTCTGTTTCTCAGTGATACAAAGAACTCAATGCCATTCTGCTAAGGCACGGACTGAAGCTTCCCATTGCTTTCCTTTGCCTGCAGAGGAAGTGCTTTGTTTTTAGTGTGATTTCAGGGCTTCAGCCCCAGCCTCATTCCATTAAGCCTATTTCTGTGTCCAAGGCTGCAACTGCTCCAGCTGATTCACCGTCTTGGATACACGAGTGCACACAGGTCTTTGCTTAGCCTGGTGCCTCGCTCTGTAGTCCTTTTACTCTGGCTGCTTTCCCAGTTGGCTTTGGCCCGGTTGCCCATGGCACGGGGAGGTCCCCGAGGGCAGCAGCCACCTGCGCTGTCAGCACCTGCAAAGGCTTCAGCCCAGGGCAAGTAGGTGTTTAATCAGCACTGATGATGGATGATGAGTACACTGTGGCTGTTGAGAGCACTCATGTGTGAACCTCAGGACTACTAGTCTGGAAGGTCCAGGCATGGGTCCAACATGGTCCTTGCACCCAAAAGATAGCATGTTATGGGGAAAAGGGTTCACTAGGTGTACACACACACACACACACACACACACACACACACACACCCCATGTCATACACAGCTGACAGAAATCAGAGCAGTCAGAGAGGGACATAGCATACAAGGAGAATTAAAAATAAAACTTCCAACCAAGGTGCAATGGTGCAAACCTGCAATCCCAGCCACCCAGGAACCTGAGGCTAAGGCAGGGAGCATTGCAAGCTCAAGATCAAGATCAGCCTGAACGACTGTCTCAAAATAAAATAATAACAGTGATGATGGTGACGATGATGATGATAATGATGATGATGATGGTGATGGTGATGATGATGATGATGGTGATGGTGATGGTGGTGGTAAATGTAAGGAAGGCTGCTGCATGATAGAGCACTTGCTTAGCCTGAGTTCTAGTCTCCCAAACAGAACCAGACTGAACTGAAGCAAACCAAGTCAAACCAAACTCCAATACGAGCAAAAATCAATCAACTAACAACCTTTCTCCTTTCATCTCATCCGGTGAAAGTACACACCAATGTCTTCGTCTGAAGTTTGGACAACTCCTCTCCCTTTGGTCCTCTCTCCAAGCTCCTGTGCCCTTCCCCGTCTCTCCAACACCAAGCAGAATTTTCCAAAATGTTGCTGTCTGTGAATGGGAGTAAATGGGGAAGAGCTGAGCTCTCTGAGCTCAAACCCTGGTGGACTTTGCGCTTGGTCTGAAGGGGACCTGACCTAGTAGAAGCAGTGGCTTCGAGCCAGACTCTGTGTACAGTACTGCAGGCCTCAAGCTCCTTTACACCTCTTCACAGATCTGCAGGTGAGCATTGTTATCAACTTTGAAGCATAGAGAGTTAAAGAGCAGAACTCAAGGAAGGCCACACTTTCCCAAAGATAGAGCAAGCCAGAATTGGATCTAGACCTGGGTCTAGGTCTGGTGATTCTATTTTTCTTTTTCCTTTCTTTTCTTTTTCTTTTTGGTGGGTCCAGGGTTTGAACTCATGACTTTGCACTTGCCAGGCAGGCACTTGTGCCACAGAACTATCTCCCTGGCCCCTTGATGATTCTATTTTTCAACACGGTATGGAAGAAAAACCCAGGAGGAAAGGGATCCTAAAGTTTACGCATAGAGTCAGCTCAGAGGAATGAGGCAGGAAGCTGCCTGCGGGGGTTCTAAGGCTTATGCCCCTGCACCAAGGCAGATAAAGATACAACCTAGAAAATGACAGGGTCGTCTCATGCACAGCTTCTGTGCCCTGCTGGGGTCAGTGGGGGCACAGTGAGGAAGTGAGGAGATGGGGTGCTGCCTCTGTTTATGACTGGCATCCTCAGGCAGGTGGCCAGGCAGTGTGAGGTTTTGCTCAAGGAGCCAGAGAGAGGAAAGAGGCCCAGAATGGCCAGCAGTGCCCTTGTTACCTTCACCCTGGAGGAGGCTGAGCTGCTGAAGCCACGCAGTGAGGGTGGGCTAGGGCCCAGTTCTAGTCCATACTGGGCTCCTCCATGGTAGGAATTCTGCCAAGAACCCAGCTCGAAGAGAAGAAGTAACAGCAGAAAATGACTGAGGAGGGCAAAGCAAGATTTGAGTCATTCTCCAATGCCACTTGTGTGTTTAGGAAAGAAGTTCCATCTTGTCTGTGTGGCTGAGAGCAATTCTAGCAGCCGAGGAAGCTACGTTCAGGGGCCTCACATCATAGACACGGCCCTCATCTCAAACCCTCTAAACTGATCTTACCTTGACACTTGGACAGTGCTGAGGCCCAGAACGGTGGAAAACCAATGGGCCTGAGCCAGAAAAGTCAAATATGCTTACGGTGACTCTGGGACTAGCAAGTCCAGGCCCCTGGGTGGTACCTGAACACATGCTCCAGGGGGTATGGGTGACAGTCTTGTAGCATTCCTGGTGGGAGGCAAGCAGAAAGACACAACCCAAGTGTCCATCACAGCCAATGGCTAGGAAGACTGTCACACTGCTGAGGGTGAGGGAGCCACAGCTCTATATAGATACAGCTCAGAAACGTAATGACCAGTGACAAAATCAAGTCTCAGAAGACTATGCCATGTGATTTTGCTTCTCAGAACTTTAAAAGACATGCACACCTACTGTTTAGGTCCACAAGAGTGGTCAAGTTCATATAAATATATACATTGATGTGATAAATCAGAGCCAAGGAATAATAAAAACAGCTTAGGATGGTGTGTTGTGATGGTTAATTGTGGTCTCAGCTCAAATAAGAAACCCCTAGCACAGTAGTTTGGAACAGTTCTGAGAGTGGATGATGGATTTACTGAGGAAGGAAGATCTACCCTGGGTAGGGGTGGCACCAACCAATAGGCTTGCAGCCTGCATGGAAGAAAAAGGGAGCAAAGGAAGGCTTCCCCTTGTGGTTCTTCCAAGAACCTTCAGTCTTGGCCATTCCCTTTGGACCTGTGTCGGGGTTCCAGGGCAGACTCGTCAACCTCCCACTGCAGACTCTTGGGCTTTCCAATACAGACTGGCCTTGGTTTCTGCACTCAGGCCCAGATCCTGCACTTCCAACTGAATCTTCTGGCTCTTCAGGGTGCTGGCGGCCCTTTTGCCTTCTCTATCTCTTACTCCAGGCAGCCACTGTAAACTTGCTTTGTAAATCATATATACAATGAACCTAACTGGTACAGTGGTGTTTGTGGTTGCTGTTATTGGGGGAGGAAAGGAGCTGGGCTTGGGGCTCACACGAGGTCCCAGGCAGCAGTCAAGGTCAAGGTACTCAGCCGGGGGATGGGTATGTGGATGGTCAGTGAGTGCTCTTATTTTAACTTTATGGACACTTTAGAATTGTTACTTTGCCTCCTAGTAAATACAGAACAGACACAAAGGGGATAATTTTATAAAACACAGATCATTAAAACGTGCAAAGCACTTATGGTCTTACTTCCACAAGAGAAGGGAGCCCGCCTTTTGGTGGTGGGTTGCTCTGGGCTTTCACTGTCCATGTGTTCTTTGTTTCTCACTGATCTCTCTCTGGATGTTTGTCTGGGCTGAGAGAAATTGGACTGGATGGTTCTTCCTGCAGGAGATGGCCTCAGTCTCCTTCTTGATGCCCAGAATGGCCTACACAAGGGGCTGCCCTTTCTTGTGGTTGAAATGGAGGGAAGAGGTTATAGAGAATTTCATCTGAAGCACATGGGTGGGAGAAGGGACAGGTCCTGGTACGATGTGAAGAAGAGGATTTCACCTGGGTGGAGGGGAGATGGGGCTGACAGGGGGGACACAGGTATCTAAAGGTCTCTATGACACCATAAACTCAAGGAGGCCCGCAGTGGAGTCTGGTTCCAACACCAGGTCAGGGTGACAGTGCTGGTATCAAGTGGGGGTGTGGAGTAGGGGCCAGGAAACAGCCCCCAAAGGAGGCCGGCCTCGCCTAGCCCAGGGTGGCCCCATCTGGATGACACCTTCCTGAGTGACACACGCTCCCCATAAAGAGGTGGTCAGGCTTCCTGCTGAGGATGTGAGGCACCCCTGCTATCTTCCAACAATGCCTGAAGGAGAATTTTGGAGGGAGGTGATAACATTTCACAGTTAAGCAGATGGAAGCTTAGAGTTAATCAGGATTTGAATATTAATGTTCATCTAAGTATATTTATATGCACAGCTGTCATTAAATAATATTTGATTAAATAATATTTAATGGTTGCCATAGTATTCTGTTCTTTGGGTGTATTTGGGTTAATTTATCTGATGTCTCATTGTTGGGAAATTAAGTTGTTTTTCTCTACAAGCAACTCTATAATAAATATATATGAACATTCATGACTATTTCTTGAGTTGTTCCTGGAAAAAGACTGACGGGGGCAACGGGTTTGTAAAATTTTAAGACTTGTGATGTGAATTATTAAACTGCCACCAAGAATTAATATGAGAATTTATGCTCCCACTAGCAATGAATAAAAGCACCTGTTTTTGCATACTCTCAATAGGATGAGGTATTATCATCTAAACATGTAGTTTGCACTTGAAAGGGTCAAAATGGGGATTTCTCCTCTTGCATTTCTTTGGTTTTGCAAGAAGATAAATTTTATCATATGTATGTTAATTGGCTGCTAATATTTTTGGGTATTACCATTTGCTATCTTTGGACTTTTTTTCCTGGATGGCTACTCATGTTTTTCTGACATAATTTCAGGCATTGTTTATATAAAGACTTAAGATGAAATTCTGTTTTATCATGTTCTTGATATATGTAAGGAGAAGAAACTTCCAACTTACTAGACATCTGGTATGAGTTCATGTTCTCTAAAATTGAAAAATGAATTTTAGAAACAACAGAGGTTAAGAGCAGAATATATTTATTGGGGGAAAGAAAGCTTCTGTCCAAAAGAGGGACAGAAGGGGGCCCAGGTGGAACGCCAAGGACTCTGACTTTTCTAGGAACTTTTCAGAGCAAAACCAAGAGTTCAGGTGGGTTCAAGGTGGGGAAAAATGGGAAACCAAAAGGTGGGCATGAGGCAGGGCAAATCCATGATCAATCAAGATGATGAGTATAAACGCTCAGGTAAGATTGATCAGATCAGGGTCAAACTGGGAAACTGTAAGGTTCCTTCCTCTGCGTGAAAGAGAAGCGGAGAAAGCAAAGAAACTGCTTAATGCTTGGAGTAAGAGGGCTGCAGAGCAAAAGTTGGAGCCCCTCGGGGAGGAGGCAGAGGTTGGAGCTCTCATCTGATGGGACTAGGGGCGGACCTCACAGGGGCAGTAAGGCGCAGACTGGGGGAGGCTTGACACGTGGTGGTCAAAAAATCAGAAGAGGAGGCTCATGGTTACCTCGGGGTAGGAAGATGAAACAAGGCAGTTGTGAGAGGGCGTGAACACAGAGGAGGGGCTTTTCCTGCAGAGAGTTGGGCTGGTGGTGCTTTTGGTTTCCACAGGGTGACAGATATTTATTTAGAATACCAGTCCCCGATGTCTATCCTTATTAGGTATGTGGGTGTGCCTATTCATTTTTTTCTTAAGGTCTGGCCCACAGCAGAGCTACCTGTCTCTCCCACACTTCTGCATTGGCTTGTTTGAGGGCCTAGCCCTAGGTAATTGCCTATATTTTTATTTAACTTAGTTGGCTATTACATTTTGAGTTTTTCGGCCGTGAGACGGCTCAGCAGTCTAAAACACCTGCTTAGGCAAGCTTAGGTAACTGCAGGGACTGCGGTTCGATCCCCGCACTACATGCTGTGTCAGCCCCACCACTAGGGCAGGCTGAGCCGGCATGTATATATATATATATATATATATATATATATATATATATATATATATATGAGTTTTTCATTTTGTC
>PVKN010017649.1:0-17226 GCA_004027915.1 Capromys pilorides
AAAAAGCAACAGAAAATGATGCCTGGCGCTAGCATTGATCAGAGGAAAGTTGGAGTAGATAAGTTAATTTCAGACCTCACAGCAAGGAAGATTATTGGAGAGGGGGCATCACGTGATGGCTAGCAGGTCACTCTCCAGTGAGACGGTGGCCCATAAGTAAGCATGCGCATACTCACACAGCAAAGCCTCAGAGCTCAGAGGCAGAGGCTGGTGGATGCGCCAGGGAAAGTGGGGAAGACAGCACCCTCCCTTGTCTTGGACAGTACAGGGAAGCTAAGGCTTGAGACACATCGCCTAATTAAACATGAAACGAAGCTCTAAAGCTTCAAGGCCCCATAAGTAGAGAATCGCTGTGGCTGGGGCCGGTGGAGATTTCTGACACAGCACCTGGACAGGAATAGCAGCAGGAGAGTGCACTGATGAATTGGAATCTCGAGGTGAAGAAGACCTGCTCATGGAAAGATCCTGCTAACCAGAGAGTCTGGTGGCAGGTGGGGCGGGTCTGTGTGAAGTGTACCCAGATGATGAGGGAGGCCAAGGGAGCTGCTCAGGAGAAGGAGCACATATTTTCCAATCATAAAAAGGCAAGCAGTCTGGTGAAAAATGGGCAAAAGTCTCTAGATGCTCTTCAGGCAGGAAGTGCTGTGAAAGGCCAATAGACATGCAGTGATCTGAATCGTTAATCACCAGTGAGATGCAAAGTAGAGCTGCCACAGTTGCTATACCCCTAGAGGGGCTGCCTAGGAGGAGGTGCATGCTGCGCCAGGGGCAACGTGGCCCCCGGCCATCCACGTGGTGGGAGGGTACACACAGCCTGGAGGAAGGGCAAGGCACCCTCACGCGCAGCTCTGAGGAAGCTGCTTGGCCGGCAACCCTGTGGTTCCATGCAAACCCCCGAGGGGGGAGTGTGCACCCCTTGGAAGGTGTAGTGGTTGATACATTGTGTCAACTTGGCTGGATGACTCAGCGGCCTGGCTCCCTGTTGGTGGGAGTCCCACCCTCTATATGGTACTGTGTCTCCCATAGCCAGGATTCATGGGTCCAGGAATCAAGGGGTGGGAGTAGGAATGGTACCACTCACCATTACACCTAGTGATCCACTAGCAAAATTCTTGCTTCCTGACCCCACAACCTTATGTTCTGCTGGACTAGAAGTCCTAGTCCCACAGGAGGGAAGGCTTGCACCAGAAAGCACAGCAATGATACCATTGAACTGGAAGCTAAGGTTTCCCCCTGGTTACTTTGGACTCCTCATGCCTTTAAGGAAACAAGCTAAAAAAGGGATCACAGTGTTGTCAGGGGTGATTGACCCAGACTATCCAGGGGAAATTGGACTACTACTCCACAATGGAGGAAAGGAAGAATATACATGGCATGCAGGAGATCCCTTGGGGCGCCTCTAGTATTACCATGACCCATTATTAAAGTCAATGGGAAATTAAAACAATCTAATGCAGGCACAATGATAAATGGTCCAGAGACTTCAGGAATGAAGGTATGGGTCACTCTGCTAGGGAAAGAACCAGGACCTGCTGAGGTACTTGCTGAGGGCCAAGGGAATACAGAATGGGTAGTAGAAGAAGGCAGTTCTCAATACCAGCTACAACCCCATGATCAGCTACAGAAAAGGGGATTATAACTACTACTTCACCCCCATATATGGTTTTGTTATAATATAATATGGATAGATTTAGTACAAGATTCTAGGATTATTAAACTTGTGTTAATGTTGACACATAAGCAAAGAAAACTTACCTTCTGTTTGGGTAAGGGCATTAGCGCATTTCCGTTTGTACGCAGGCAGGATAGTAATAACAATGTTAGGCGTAATTATATGCATACCTCTGTATTTGAAGACTGGTTTAAATATGCCAAGTTGACAAAGGGTGGATTGTAATGGTTGATACGTTGTGTCAAGTTGGCTGGATAACTCAGTGGCCTGGCTCCCCATTGGTGGGAGTCCCGCTCTGGGATACAATTGATTCCTCCCTGGAGCAGGATCAGGGCCTGCCTAGGATATGATTGGCTCCTCCCTAGAGTGGGATCAAGGGCCCACCTAGGATATGATTGGCTCCTCCCTAGAGTGGGATCAAGGGCCCATGCTGGGGTATGATTGGAGCACAGAGACTTTCTAAAGGACTGAGGAAGGAGTCAAGATGTCACTTCCTCGGAGAAGCTTTAGTCTTTGCAGTTGGCCTGGACTTCATCATCTGGCTTGCAGCGCAGACTCTTCAGCCTCCAGCTTGGATCTTTTGCCATCTGTTGCAGACTCTTCAGCGTCCATCACAGACACTTCAGTCTTCTATCGCAGACTCATCAGCCGACAGACAGAGACTTACACAGAGCACTGCAGTGAGTTTCAGACCTCGGGACTGAATTCTCCAGTCCGGAGCGTGCGGATGCCCTCTGCACACTTCCTCATCTGACTCTGTGGCTGACTATTGTAAGACAATCTTATAACTCCTTATATATTGTATATTTTGTGTTAATATCCGTTCCTTATATTTTTCTGTTCTTCTAAGTAAAACCCTGACTAATACAGAAGGCCACGGCAAACACAGCTGCATTATGCACGATTCCTGATTGTCCACCCAACACAATTGTCTACTGACAGGAGACCAAAGAAAAATGTCGATTTTGAAGTGGAAAACCCTGGCAAGGATGCCAAGCAGCTGGCTGTGTGCATCCACTGCTGGGAGAAGGAGAGAACAGTCATTTAGAATGTGACTCGTCCTGTCACCTGATGCACACTTGAGCCACTGCAAGAGAAGTAGCTCACATCCAGGCCTGGCCAAGGTCTCCCACAGCCTGTGATGCTGGAGGAACAGACTCGCACACACTCAGCACCCTGCGCACTGCTGCATCCAGCAGTCCTGGGATAAAGAGATAAAGCATGCTTGTGCATTCCTGTAAGGGGATGCTGCATCAATGGAAATGAAGTTCAATGGTGGAAGCAGCATCAGTCTGTGTCAGGAATACAATGGGCTTAAGAATGTGCTCAAGCCTTAGAAACGGTTCTATTGCTCCAAAGGCATTCTGCTGTATAAAATTCAAAACCAAGGGAAAATGTACCATATGTTCTTAGAACTGAGCACTCAGGCAGATAAAATGAACAGCGGCAGGGTCAAGACACACAGCCTCTGGGACACCAGCTACTGTGATGGGAGGGCGGGCACTGGCAGTGACATGGTCCCTTGTGCCAGGTACCCCAGTCTGCGCTGTCTCTGGATGGCCTGGGACCTGGTTGTTCATTCCTTTATTTCTATGATACTGTGGATATCAGTTTCCTCAGAATTCAATCAAAACCTCTTTTAAGAATCTACTCTGAGGGCCGGCCAGATAGCTCAGCAGACTAAAGCATGGCTTAGGCAAGCATGGGACCAGGGTTCAATCCCCAGCACCACATGACATATCAGTCCCACCCCTGGGGCATGCTGAAACAGTGATGGGAATTGGCACTGGGAGTGGTGGCATACACCTGTAATCCCAGTGCTCAGGAGGCTGAAAACAGGAGGATCATGACAAGTCCCTGCTGTGTAGTGAGACCCTGCAGAACCTGTCCTAAATACATAAAACAAACAAACATAAAAAAATCCACTCTCCATCTGTCTCAGTTCCTCTTCTCTCATTGCTGGGACAAATACCCGACACCCGAAATGAAGGAAGGAAAGGTTTCTTTAGCTCACAGTTACTGGAGGTTTCAGTCCACACTCAGCTGGATCCAAGGCAGAGCAGCACATGGCAGAGAGTGGCAGTTCATGGCAGTGGAACAGCAACAATGGCAACAGCAGACTCAACAGAGAGCAACAGAGGGAAGGTCTGTGTCTGTCTCTTTTATATTATATTCAGGCTCTCTGCCTCAGACCACACTCATAATCCCAGAAGTACCCAGACCCATAATCTCATCCTCAGATCACCCATAATCCCAGTGGATCATGAGTTAATCTCAAACTCTAGAAGTTCCCATCCCATGACTATATGAGGCTTTGGGGGGACAACTAGACACAAACCATAACATTCCACCCCTGGACCCCTAAAGTCTCATGCATATCCCTTTATGCAAAAGACATTTTAATCCATCTCAAAGAGTTGCCAGAGTCCCAACAGTTTCAGCATTGCTGAGGTACATCTGCCAACCCCTGCTTCACAACAGCCCTTGGCAGAAGTCCTCTCTCTGTTGCTCTCCTCCAAGTCTCCTCCAAGATACAAAGCAAAGTTAGCTTTGAGCTCCTGTACAAAAGAAAAGTTAAACACATCCAACATTCACAGGCACAAGATAAACATTACCATTCCAAAAGTTGTAAACAACAGGGGAATACAAAACACTGGGACCGATACAAGTACAAAATCCAGCAAAGCAAACATTAAATCTCATAGTTCCACCTGGAACAGCATCCTAACCTTCTAAGCTGGGGAGATAGCTCAGTAGAATAAGTGCTTGCCTGGCAAATGCAAGGACCCGAGTTCAATCCCTGGTCCCACACACAAAAAAAAAATAAAATAAAACTGAAGCATCCTAACCCTCTTCATTCAGCAGAGTGGACACCTTTGTTCCCTGCCTGCATGACTGACCTGTGACAGCCCTTTTGGCCCTTGGCAATCTGGAGGAGGGACAGGAACACCCAGGACCTGAGCATTGTGACAGTGAAGGACAGTGTGCAGTGGAGTGCTGGAGGTGCATCTGCCAGGCCCTGCTTCATGACAGGCAGCACTGTGAGGTGCTGGCCCTCACCCACTGCTCTGCAGGCAGCAGGTCCTCAGCCCGGTGGGGCTCAGCCCAGCTGCCCACATAGCCCCTATGTTCTTGCAGGGAGCGACTTTTCATGACAGAGAGGGTGCAGGGAACTGCAATTCCAGGTTATCCACTGTGCACCCACAGCAGGTGTGGACTGTGTGGATACGGCATGAGCCTGGGACCTGCACACAGAGCACAGAGCTGCTCTCCCCAGCTGACGGCCCTGCCTACTCCATTGGGGGCCAGGATGGCAGAGGCCAAGCATCAAGGGCCTCTGTGGAGATCAACGTGCGGAACCATGACCCCTGGAAATGGAACTGCCTGGTCTCGGGCCTGCAGGTGCCGGAATAGATCCCTTGTGACACGTTGTCCACCCAACCTCAGACTCTGGCTCTGGGATGCCCAGCAGCTCCCACAGGTCTCTAGGCCACACAGTGTGTGCTTGTGCACTGCGCCCTCTTGGCTCACTTCCCTGGAATCCCTGACTCTGCATGTGCTAAGTGCCATGAGAAGAAGCTGGGCCACGGAGCACAGGCCCAAGGCTGGGGTACTTGGTGAGAGCAGAGGCTGGCACCACGGAGGACATACAGGGCAGCAGCAGTGCCTGACACCAGGCTGCCTGGTGGCCCAGGGTCCAACAGCATAGGTTGCTGGAGGGCCAGGGCCTCCAGGCTCTCCTGGGATGCCACACCACTGTGCCCGGCTCTGGGATGTGTCCTGTCTGTACTTTGTGCCCTCTCCCCGAGCCTAGGAGCCTCACATTGGCACCAGCACCTGCTCCAACAGTGTGGAGAGCGCCCCATTCTTTGGGGGTAGTGACCCCTCCCTGCCCTGTACTGATGGCCGCCAGTCCAGGGCCTGAGCTTCCTCTCTGGGCAGCAGGTGGGCATCCTGAGCACAGAGGGCTGGAGGGCAGTGTCCCCTGAGAGACAAGCCTTGGTCTGAGGGTCAAAGCAGGCACTTGGCAGGAACAAACAGAGGACAGGGCTGCAGGCATGCTAGCCACTCTGTCCAGGTGAGCAGGGCCCCGGCCCGACCCCGTGCCCCCACGACCCCAGGAACCGGGCTCCACTGTGGCGCAGAATGGTTGATTTTCATTCTTTAAAGATCTCCTCCACTGAGCTCAGTTAATTACAAAACTTGGTGATTCACACTCAGTAATTTTGATTCGCCACCACCTTCTGGGCCAAGTAATTAGGCTGTGGCATTGAGGAGCAGCGGAGCGTGGCCCGGGCCTGGGGGTGCTGGGACAGCTCCACACGGACCCTGTCCTCCGCGTGCACACGGGGTGTCACGGAGACTGAGCCCCGCAAATTAATTAACAATTAACAATTTTATTTACAAAATCAATTTATGGGTACACATCTTGTTAAAATGCAAACTATTATTTCCAGACAACTTTTAAATAAGAAACAAACAGAAATGCTAGCAGTTGACGGCACACAGTGCGAGAACATCCTCAAAAACAATTTGCTGAATATTAATGAACTGAAAATGTCATTTCTGGTCCAATTACTAGGAGTAATTAGTTTTTTTAATTATGGAGGAAGTGGAATTTTAATAAGGTCAATTTTACAATTACAGTTTAAAAAATACTAATTGTATTGTCATCACATCTTATATAATAAATGACATTAACTTGCTAACATCTGTTGGTTTTCATGTAAATAAAGTGAAAATACCACTGCACGGGGTTCCTTGGGGAAGGACATGTTAACAAGGAGAAACTGCATCTGGGGAGGGGACAGCTGGGTCCCCATAGGCTGCAGGTGTCACAGGACACCACAGCATTCAACAGGGAATCCAAAGTGGCTCCTGACACACCCAAACTCAGGTCCTCAGATCCAACCCAGAGCTAGGAGCAGGAAGGCGGGCAGAGCCTGCAGCACTAGGGTCTCCCACTGGGCCACTGGCTGCACAGGTGCCCTCCTCCCCACCCATCACTGCAAAAGCAGGCAGGGCCCCTGCAGGAACCCCGGGAGTCACAGGAGGCACCCGGGTCCTCAGTGGCCACAGCTGCCTTTCTCAGTGACAAGTGCGGGATTGCTGTCTGCCCGATGCCCCCAAGTAGTGCCCATGATCTGGGCATGATGGTGTTGGCAGTGAGGGGCAGCACCACCCCTCCCCTCAGGGCACCTGTCCAAGATTTGTCCTTTTCCTCCTGTGGAAGACAGGTAGTCTCATCCTGGTGGCTAGGAGCACCTCTGCTCCTCAGAGATGTGTCCCTAGGGGCTGTCACAGCCCAGGAAGGCCCAGGGAACCCAAGTGGCCCCAGGGTAGGTGGAGACCAGTGACATATCACACCAGTGACATGCGTGTCTCACCCAGGTGACTCCAGAAACAACAAGAGTAACTTGCTTTTGGGACATGTGTGGGACAGCACCACAGCTGGGCTACCCTCCCCCCACACACTGGACCACAATTGTCACCCTGAGGACACAGAAGATAGCGTCACTGCCCTGCACCATGGCACCACACCAGCCTGCACACTGACAGAGAGCTCCTAAGGCCTGGGCATGGCCATGGGGGCAGCTGAGGCCTAAGAGCCAGATGTAGCCTCAGGGTCCAGGGAGGATGAGCCAGCAGACACAGCAGTGGAGACTGCCTCCCCGCACGCTGGGACCTATGGGAGGCGGAGCCTGAGTCACTGTGCTGCTGGGCCTCATGCGGACCAGGCCATGGCTCCATAGCAGCCAGAGATATGTCCCATCATTGTTCCCATTACAGAGAAGGGAACAGCAAGGACCAGCTCAACCATGGGTTCCTGGGGCCGCAATGCCCCATGGTTCTGCTGGTGGCCATGCGTGTCCCCACCCACCTACACCCTCCCAGTGCTGAGGAGGCTGACAGCTCCCTGAAATCAAAGGCACCCCCTGGCCCAATGGCAAAGGGCTTCCTCAAGGGCAGCTGCCCTGAAGCATTGGAGCCTAGGATCTTCACAGCCCTGGACTGGGCAGGTTTCCTGTGTCCCAAGACATGGCGTCCAGGGACGTCCTGGAGTTGCACAGCAGGCCACCCTGGCTGCCGTGTGCTCAGCAGGGACCTCCTAAGGACACTTGGGCTGGCTGCGGAACTCCGAATACAAGAGGGTGTGGCTGCACTGAGGAGCAGGCCGGCCCATGTCCTGCTGACCGTGGGGAGCAGCCTGCAGTCCTTATGATGCTTTGTGGTCATTTGTGACGTCCCAGAGTGTCTGGCTAAATTTTAATTGCCCAGATTAATATTCACTGATACAGTGATTGAGATACATAAAAGCTTTATCTGAACATGAATATCCTATCTATGAAGACTCCAGGACAATAAAAGACTTCACTACCTGGTGCTGGGAGCCCTCAGGGGCCCAGGGAACAGGAGCGTGGAACCCCAAGAATGGTCCCTAGAGCCCCTGCACAGGGCCCAGCGCCTGGGGGCCCCTCAGTGGAGGCCCAGAAAGCCCCGTAGCAGGTCTTCAGCCTGCAAAGCCCAGCTCCCAAGAGAATTCGTACATGGGTTCCCAGCCAGCACCTGGCTAGGTCAGCCAGGTCAAACCCCGAGAAGTCCAGGCAACCACCAGGCTGCCAACAAGCGGGACAAGATGACCCAGCCCTACCCAAGTGAAAACCCGTGGGGCAGAGGATGGTGTGGGGGGACGATAGGGACCTGGGCCTCAGTATCACTATTGCCAGAGAAGATGCGGACTGGGGAGCCCAGGCCCTGAATCTGTTTTTTGAGAAACCTGTGCAGATTTGCTGGAAAGAAAGAGCGAGCACTGAACAAGGCTTGGGGAAGGCCTGTGTGCAGTGAGGGTGTGTGCGTCGGGGTCTGCGCTGGGGTGACAGAGGCGCACTCCAGCGCCAGGCACATGTGGGTGGGGCATGAGCACAGCACGCAGGGTGGCTTGGCAGAGGCAACCGTTCCCGCCCCCGGGAGCCACAGGCATTCGCAGCGTGGACACCTCGGCAGACCACGAGCAGGCAGCATCTGACGAGAGGAGCCCGAGGAGTCCAGCCCGCTCCTGCTTTAATCGGCATTTCCTGTCACAAGGAACCCAGCACCATGGCATCGCTCCCCTCTGCCCTGACCCTGGGCGGGCACCACACTGCTCACGATGTCAGCGAGCCTCGTCCTAACGAAGCGAATAATCTATAAATGCCAGGAGTAAGGGTGTTCGTATTTATCACCTCTTAAAACATTGATCAGGTTTCAGATTTACACTTCTGTGAATGTACAATTTTTTTCTTTCCAGAAGTGCTTGGCGTAAATTAAATGACAGCAACAGGCATTAAAATTCAACGGCAATTTCTCACCGTTTCTCAGGGTCGAGGCAGGTGGAGGAAGTCGGACAAAGAGGACCCCAGGGACGTCAGGATCTGTGTCAGGGTGCTCAGTCAGCGTCGCTGCAATTCAAGTCTGCGCAGCTCTGGAGCCGGGCGGTGGCAGCCTGACCGCAGCCTCGGAGCCTCGCACGTGTACACACACACGTGTGCCCAGAGACACGCACGGACACACACACATGCAAGCACATATGGGCAGGCAGGGGCAGAAGCGCAGGCATGCGCACACGTGCAGAAGTGCGCACACCCCGGGCGCATGCGCACTCACTCTGACTCTCTCAGGAGCCGCTGCCTGGTTCTGTCGTGCTGCCGTGCTGCCGTGCAGCCGTGGAAATCTGGGTTTCCAAAGCTCACCCCTCAACCTCTCAGCAAGAAGGGTGCACTTCCCTGGCTGGAAGCAGGACGACCCCAGATGCTCCCAGCAGCCGGCCGCTCCCTGCGCAAGGATTCCCCTCATGGATTCCATGTTGTTGCTGCACTACGTGAGCAGAGTCTGGCGGACACCCTCCAGCGCCCTGGGCAGGGAAAGGCAAGCTGACCACGGGAGGTGGTGCTTGTGGATGCACAGCCCTGCTGAGCACGGGACTGGAGCGCCTCGCCGCCCTGTGCACCCCGTCATCCTGCCCGAGCAGCAGGCTCTCCCCTACCACCCATCCCGGAGCAGGGGCGTCTCCTGGAGGGACCCGCTCACATGGCACAGAAGGTCCCCTGCAGCCTGGGAGGGCGCTAGCCCCTTGCAGCCCACCGTGACCGCTCCTTATCAGGACGCTCGCTTGCACTCTGACATCTTGAGACTATGCACGCTTCCTAGGCTGGGAGCGCAGTGGGGCTGTGGCTCAGGACTGGCATTGGTGCCACACGGAGCCCTATAGCCACCTCCCCTCAGTAGCCCCAGCATCCTCTGAAGACTGCAGTGTTCCCAGCAGGACAGCTGGCCACTCCCCTGAGGACCTCAGGGACGCAGAGTGAATAGGATGCTCAAATCCAAACCATTTCCTGGGGGAAGCCTACAGACAGGCCTTCCTGGGTCACAGCCACCTGTGCACAGTCCCTGTCACTCTAGCAGGACCATCCCCGCATCCTGGGATCCCTGTCAGCCAGCAAGCTCACTCCTGGGGTCCCAGGAGTCCTGTCACCCTGCTCTGCTGTGAACATAGCCCCCAGGTCCTGCCTTCCAACGGCCTCGTCCACAGTGGTGAGGGAGGAGGCTTGGTAGTGGAGCTGGAGCAGGGCAGGGAGGCAGTGGTCATGACCCCAGAGGCCCCTCCTGTCATATCCCGGCCCCTCTCCACTCAGCAGACATTGGAGAGCCGAGTCCAGTACCATCTTGTGTCCTGCTGCCCGGCCTGTGTGCCAGTACTGCCACTGCTGGAGTCACCACAGGAGGCGGAGGTCTCGATGGCCAGCCAGGGGTCGGAGCAACATCAGCCCCTCCCATCCCAGTTCCTGTGCCCCAGGCCCTCTGCTCAGGCAGCATGGGGCAGCCTGGGAGCTTGAGATAGGCTACCAGAAGTGGCATCAGTGGACCCAGCACGGACACCAACCCTGAAGAAGAGGACAGCAGACAGCACCCCGTCTGAGCCTTCCCAGAAGCAGCCGACCCCGCTCACCACTGGGCCCTCTGCCCTCCTTCCTTGAGGAGTCCAATGTTTCATGTTCTAGAAAACAAAACCTTGCACTTCTCTACTTTCACTGTGGCCAGCGCTTCCCTGCCCTTTCGCTGACAGGAGCGTCTCTTTCCAGCTCTCATAATTTTTTTGAAAAGAGAAGCACCTTGCCCTGACTGGGACACCAAGAGCAGCCTCCAGCTGCTGCCCCTCCGTCTCTGTGCAGCTATGATGGCCACACTGGGCCTAGCCCCACGGGAGGTGCCACGTGACCATGATCCCATTTGCCTGGCCACCGCCAGCTCTGTCACCTGTAATCAGGTGATGCCCACGCTTGGTGGCCAAGAGAGGGGACTCATTTATATGTGGCTAAGCCCCCCTGTGCATACAGGCATGCTTAGAGGCTCTTCTGGTGCTCCTGGTCATCGGTCCTGGCGACCAGGCTCTCAGGGAGAGGACTTCATTAGGAGCTGGGCAGGGACTTGATGAAGCCGTGGAATGCCGACCTCCTCACCTCTGAGCAAGAGCCGCTCCGTCAGTCTGTAATTGAGGCTGGCAGGAGTGCACCGAAGAACTGATTTTTCTCTTCTCTTTCTCTCACCCTCCAGCAGTAGCACCGCCGCATCCCTCACTAGCACTGTCTGCTGTTCGGCAGATTGAACCGAGGTGAACTTCTACAAGCCATCCGCAGTGCTATCCCTTGCTTGTCCTGGAGACAGAAGCCAGTGGCACAGCTTGGCTATGTGACAGTGGACGTTGTTGCTGCCAAACTCTAGGAGCCAAACAGGCTCCACGGCAAATGTTGATTACAGGGCCCATGGCCCAGAGGCACAAGCCGCTGCTGGAGACCTCGCTGTACATGTGTCCTTCAGAGCTGGGCACCGGCAGCTGGGCCAGACCCCAGGGGTGCGGGGCAAGGGCTTGCGAGCACCCTCTTCCGGCAGTTCGAATTTTCCTTCTCGTCTGGTTGGGCTGTTTCACCCATAACCTCACAGAGTCTGAGGGCCTCTGCAGAGCCAGGAACACTGCGTGGAGGCTCAGCCAGGTCCCCAACCCGGGAAGCTCAGGGAGCTGAGCCAAGCGTGGATGTAGTGATCCCCTTGAAAAGGGGACCAGCGGTCCCGGCAGCCGGGCAGTCGGACAGCTGTGGATTGGAAGCATTTGGAAATGGTGTGGAGAAACTATCATGCTTGCTTTTCTGTGATACTGGGGATAGAACACGGCCTTGTGCCGGCCGGGCTAGCACTGTTTTTGGAGCAGGGCGTAGCCTGCTGGAGTAAGACCAGCCAGGGTGCCCAGGAAGATGGGCAGGGCAGAGCCATGAGAAGCAGCTTACCTTCTAGGACCAGAGTGGACAAAGACATCGGGGCCAGTGCTGGAGATGTGTGCAGTGCTGGTGACGGGTGTCTGAGAAGACGCCCTCCCAGCACAGGTCTTACATCTGCTGGCCCTCACCCTCCTGCAGCTCCTCCTCTGTCAGAGGCAGAAGGAACCACAGGACTGAGGACGCTGCAAGCAGATGCAGGTCCTGACTGGGTGCAGCCAGTGAGGTGGAGCTGTCCAGGTGCAAGAGCTCAGGGAGCCACCACACGGGGACATGGCGGCTGTGGCTCCCTCACAAGTGCTCTGGGCCGAGCATGAGCGGATGCTGTCGCTACTTCCCAGCAACCTGCAGACAACGACGCACCCGGGACCCACAGGTGTCATCCTCCAGAGGTGCAGGCAACGCACAGATGTGGCTCCGTTCTTCCCACGGCACGGGAGCATCGTGGCTCTCGGTGTATGTAGGACACACCCGGAGCCCAGGGTGACAAGTAAACAAGGGCGTCAGTGTGGCGTCTGCGTCCATCGTAACAAAACTGCTAGAAACCAAAGCAGAAGACAAAGCCACTGCGTCAGGGCTCTCAAGCAGTGATCCCCCTGGAGTCTGTGTCACTGGACGGGGCCCTTCACTGTGTGGGACAGCTGTCTGGGGGGACCTGAGACAGGCATCAGGGGGACAGTGCCACCAGGGTGTGGGGGGACAGATCAGAGGGCCCAGGTGGACAGGACCGCAGGCGACTCCCCAACCTGCAATAGGAAAACAGGCAGCTGGGCCCTGAGAGGAGCTGAGCCCCATGAGGTCCTTGAGAGCAGACTGACACTGACACTGACAGGGAATCGATGTGGCACCTCAGATGGAGCTGCCGTGGCTCTGTCATGTGAGAAATGCAAATCTGATAAATATAGATTTTAGTTAAATAAACCATTAGGCAAATTGATAATTAAGCCAATTAGTTTTAGGTGATTTGACAGCTAGTGATTTGACTCCGAGGGATCTGGCTTCATCCCAGCCGGAGCTTGGAAGCCAGGTCCTGGGGTCACAGGCAGCAGGCACAGGGGCTCTGGTGAGCAGGTGTGAGACCCTAGCCAGGAGCAGGGCCTTGGGACATGTCCTGTAGTCACCCAGGCTGGATGAGGGAGCTTGGAAGAACCAGGAGTCTGCCCTCGCATCCAGCCCAACACCAGCACAAAGAGACCCAGGCCAGTGAGGTCTTCAGAACTCTGAGGCCACAGGGAGTGTGGACCAGGGCCTCCCTGCCCAGCCAGGGCAGAAGCAGATGCCTGGCCCCCGCGTGCAGCATAGTCAGAACCTGGGGGTCTGGACGGCAACTCCCTCAGGCCCTCCTTGTTAGCCCTGGGCACGGCTGCAGCCAGGCAGCTCAGCAGGGGACCCTCACTACCTCCCTCACTGTCTTGGAGCCTGGACATCAAGGCCACCTCTCCACTGAGTCCTTGGGGTCCCTTGTCCGTGTGGAGACACCGGTGGGGTTGGAGCAGGGGCCACCCAACACCTCAGGTCACCTCAGTGTTCTCCACTCAGCCACACTGGGGTAAGAGCTTCACACACAGAGTTGGGGACACAGCCCCATGCACGGTGACCCCCCACCTGCCAAAGATCATGGCCCTCCCACCGCTGCTGGCTTTGAGGCACAGAGCCCAGGGGTGACGATTAAAGTCAGAGGCAGCAGAGCTGGACGCAGGAGAGCCAGGCCCCATGTCCCATGCAGGAGGGAGAGAGAACGGCTCTCTGTGGTTCCCAAGGACCAGAGCCACCACTTGCTGAGAGTGCCACGCCCAGTCTGCTGAGAACAAACGCCAGGCCCCAGGTACAACAGGGCCGATGGCGTGGCTCGCACACGTGGCGACGCATGGCACCTCTGCTCCCTGCACAGGCTCCCAGCTGGGTTCCGGGTGATCTTATGTGGGCAAACTGTGCTGCCACTGAGGGAAAAAAATGTGGACCCTGGGTCATCCCACAGAGGACCTCAGAGCTTCAAAATGTGGCAGGGTGGGATCCCAGGGCTGTGCAGGGGCATTCCTGGTCCCAGCCCAACTGGTGCCCAGTGAGGTCTCCAGACAGGGACACTGTCCCATCTCAGGATACTATCCCATCTTGAGCCACTGTCCCCGTCTCGGGGTGCTGTCCCATCTCAGGGCATTGTCCCCATCTCAGGGTACTGTCCCCATCTCAGGGCTGTTGCAGCGCTGATCCCTTTGTCCTGCAATGCACACCTGCTGTGCCTGGCTCCTCCTGCTCCCACTACAGGAGCTACAGTGGGCATGGCAATCCTGGCTCATGCCACATGGGCTTGTGGAGGTCACATAGGAGTCACACTCGTGGCCTGTGGAAACTGGGGTCCTCAGGCTGCCTCTGTCTTCCAGGATGAGCCGGCTGAATCCAGGCAGGGTGCCAACAAGAACCAGGACAGGGGTGCACCTGACCCACAAGGTGTGCTGGGGTTCCAGGCTCTGCCCTGAGGTGCCCCATCTGTCCGTGGTGCCCAGCCCAAAGCCTCCCACTGGGCGGGCAGGCCCCGGCCCCTCAGTGCCTTCCGAGCAGCATTTTCCTCCACCTCAAACTCGTGTTTGTTGATTTTTGTTGTTCCCTCTCCTTGCCAGTGTTGCAGGGGGACCCACAGCCGCGCCCTCAGCACTCACCGCTGAGCCGCACCTCCAGCCCAGGTGTTGGGTTTGGGTTTGCAGCGCTGGAGACTGCATCCAGGGCCTTCATGCTGAGCTCTGCCTGGTGGTGCCTCACTACGTCGCAGTTCTGCTGGCTGACCTGACTGCGCAGCCCCCCGCCTCAGCCTCCCAGCCCTGCAGTAATGGGCTTGCACCGCCATGCCCCACTCCATGTGTATTTCCTGGCAGCAGGGCTAGGAGCAGCAGTGAATGCAAAGCTGTGTCCCAACCTAGACGCAAGGTAACCTCCCCCCACCTAGGGGGGGTACACCCTGGCTCCCCCCCGCCCTAGTGCCTGTCCCAGTGCTGCCAGGCCCACCTGGAGCAGATGCAGATTGTTGGGGAGTCCCAGTCACAACCAGATGGGCCTGGCCTGCAGGTGGGCACCATCTGCTCCCCAAGGCTGCTCCCTCACAGCCCTCTGGCAGGAATCAGGGCCCCCGCATGGCAGAGGACAAGCAGGGTGTTGCTGGGGACAGCAGTGTGAGCACATCAAGCCACAAAGCTGTGTCCTGCCAGCTGGGCCTGGAAACCTGCCCTGTAGGCCCCTGCTGACCAGCTCTGGACCCCCACATGCTCTCTGGGGGGTGCCCCCCTCCTGAGAGTCAGAATCCTTTCTTCAGAGGACCTCACTGGGTCTACAAGTCATGGGTGCTCAGGCCTGGTGACTGGCAAGCCCCTCACTCTGGCACTGTACCCTCCTAACCATGGGTGGCCATGAGGGCAGTGGGCCTGGGGCAAATAGCAGCCATGACCACGTGCAGAGGATGCGCAAGCTCTGTGGACACCGCTGAACCCGTGACTGGGGAGAGGGTGTGCTCCTCACGCAGTGCATAAGAGAGGTTCACGCCATCAAACCAACCAGATCCACCAGACGTGATGCCCAAAAGATGGGGCACAGCTCAGCACCAACACAGCATGAGGATGTTGCTAGGGTGCCCTGTGGGCAGCGGTGGGCACACCACACCTGCCCACCAAAGAGTGGGAGAGAAGTGTGCTCCATCCACTTAGGAAACTTCTAGCGACACAAAGGAGGGCAGTCTGACACTTGGCCCAGCAGGGACAGGCCTGCAGTGTGTCACACAGGCAGGGGAGGACACCATACTGGAGACCGCATGTAGCCAGACGCATGGCCCCTGGTGCTGTTTGTGAGCTTCCCGAACGTGGGAACTGAGGCAGAGAGTAGATGGGCACTGCCTTGAGCTGGGGGTGGAAGGCAGCATGGGGGGCTCTTCACCCCACTCCCGAGCCTTCCCCATCCCCTGACTTTACACCTCACTAAACACCTCCACATCTGCACCCACAAACACAGAATCCACACCCAATCACCTTTCCTTCAAAAGAGCAAAATGGTCCTTTGCCCCCCTCCAGCTTCCCCAGCAAGATGGCCCATTTACTCCTGCTCTGAAATTACATAGTAATTAGAATGTTTAGCCCAGAGAAACACAACCCTGAACGGCCTTGCTTCTATACACAATCCTGCCAACACCTTGTGACCTGAATATTCCCACTGAGGACCTGGGCTGAGAGAGGCCACGCCCTCAGGGCGCCCCTCAAGGGCCTAGCGGAGAACCTGACCTACAGCTCTGCTCCTGGTGCTCCCCTCCCGCTCCCAGCTCTTTGCCTTTGAGGTGGTTTGGCCCTGGGGAGAGGCTTGCATTCCCACCAGGAAGACAGCTGCTCCTGCACTATTCTCAGTCAAGCAACCAACCCAGCACCCCGATGCCTCAGCCCTGGTGGAGTGGGAGACCAGCCAGGGTCCTTAACGCTTCCCTGTGCGCTACAGAGACCCTGTGCCTGGATTTCCACATTCGGGAAACTCATAAACAGAACCAGGGCCATGTGTCTGGCCACATGTGGTCTCTAGTGTGGTGCCCTCCCCACGTGACACGCTCCAAGCCTGTCCCTGCTGGGGCGGGTGTCACACTGCCCTCCTTGGCATGGCAAGAAATTTCCTGTGTGGTTGGAGCACAGCCGCCCTCGCTTCCCACCTCCAGGTGGGCAGTTGTGGGGAGCGACAGGGATGGTTAGAGCCCCACCCGAGGTAACCTCACTCACGCGGGGCCCAGCACACCGGCGGAGCGGCGTTGTACATTGGCCTTTCCCTTGGCTTCTGGTCACAGGGGACACGGTCTGTGGTCTGTGCATCGTAGCTGTTTCCCAGGTGCGGTGACGCTGTCCTGCAGGCCTGTTGAAGGGGACAGGAGTGTGCACCTCTGAAACAGGTGGGTTCTCTGCGCTTCCTCCTCCTGAAAACTGGATGGGCTTCGCCAGAGCACCTACTGCTGTGGCGGCTGCTGCTGCTGCTGCTGCTGCTGCTGCTGCTGCTGCTGCTGCTGCTGCTGCTGCTGCTGCTGCTGCTGGAATTTTCTTTGTGAGCTTCTTGTTTGCTTGGTTTGGTTTTTATACATTCAGCTTCTTTTTTTGATGTGGCACTATCTGCATTTCGTGTTTCTGTCCTGTGAGAGTTTTGGCAAAGTGTGATTTTTCAAAGAACCTGTCCCTGGCATCTGAGTTGTGGACTCTTTGGAAGGAGGAGGCTCACACTGTGTCTGTTGGTGCACAC
>PVKN010017650.1:0-17219 GCA_004027915.1 Capromys pilorides
CGGGCAGGAAGCATACGTGCTTCACCTGGTGTGGCAGAGGGTTTTTTGTAGATTGTGTAAATCATTCTTATTGTGTAAATTGCAGAGCATTAGGGCTTTGAAAATTTAATGTTTAAATAAATCGGGAATTAGCTTTAGTTGGAAAATAACAAGTATAAAAGAAAATAGTATTTTGTTTCAGTAAATTGTTACTCTATATTGTCTCAATCCATAAACTCACTGAGCTAAAGATAATTATTACTCCACTCTACATACTCAGATGTGCAGTAGTTTGTCCAGTGCTTTTGATTTTTTAATAGAAGCAGGACCCTAAGAATAGTTAAACTGATTGCCCAAGAATAGTTCTGTGTTACACATGTGCATGTACACACACAGACATGTGCATATATGTGAAGAATTGCATTGTGGGTTACTTCTGCAGCTATTTTGTGTGCAAGCAAAGGTTTAAGCGGTTATACTGCCCCATCAAGCTGCAGAATTTAGAGCCCCTAGACCCAGAGTAGCATGGAAGGACTGCTGTTGAACCTGAGCGAGCTGTGGAAGTGTGTTCTTCCTCAGGTGCTTCTGGGATCAGCAGTCAGCAGGTGAAATCCCAGCAGTGCCGGTCAAGGGAGCTAGAGCTGAGTCTCTGAGCTGAACGTTTTCTCTTCTGTCTTGGGTAGTTTCAGTTTTTGACTTTGAAGACATTTTGTGACTATTTAAAACATTAGGATTTTACCACCTTTCTGGGGGCCAGGGTACTGGGAATTGAGCTCATGACCTCATGCCAGGTAGACCCTGTGCTACTGAGCTGCATCCCTGGCTACATGTTTTTTTTAAACCTTGATTTCCTACCTTTTTTTTTTTTAATGAATTCTGTGTACTATACTTTATTCTTTGTTAGCCTCATAACTTAATTTCATAAGATTTTAAATTCTTAACCTAACTTTTTCTCTCCCCACTTTTCTCCTTATCTGATTTCGAGGTCACTCTGGCTGTTTCTTCCCTGTGTATTGAGAGAATACAAATTAGTCAGAAGCATTGCCTCCGTTCTGTCTTTTTGTTCCTTCTTTAGCTGACCCATCACTCCACCTTCTTTGAACTCTGTATCGGTTTGGTCCATTGATCTAGTGTGCGGGGCTCTGCAGTGGCCAGAGCGGGGCTTCGCAGTGCGGTGGCTGCCTTCTTTGCTCAGAGGAGAGAGGCAGGGCGTGGTTGTTAGTTCTGTGGGAGACCTTAACGCTTCATGAAGAAGTCCGTGCTTGTGTTTACTTTCTTTTCGTCTGTGAATAACAACGAATTTTAAAATGTTAGCTTATCTAAATGTGTCTCAAACTCTGCTTGTTAGAGGTGATTCTTGCATTAGACATGTACTTATAGTTCCATGTGGATAACATTATACTTGACTTGCATAAGTACACAGTCTTACCTATTCTTTAACATTTCATTTAGAATACTTACATGTATATTAAGTGTCTATCTGCTTTGGTATTCTTAGTGGCATAACCTCCGTATATGATACCTTATGCTACTTCATTTTTTCGTGATGTTTAGCTAATACTTCAAGGATTAAAATCACCTATGGAAAAATAAAAACAAGCTCATGACCTGAGTAAAATTCCTCTGAAATTAATGATGTAAGAGAATTCTTAAATGTGTATTTTTCCATGTTTTCTTGATAGTGTTACACTTTTCGTGAATGTTGAGCATTTTATATCTACAAGACCTACAAAAAATGCTATTTTACTAATTTTATTAACTATGTGGTAGCATCTTGCCAAAACACGTTGCTTAAAGTTATGTAACTTTCCCCTTAGAGTCTTTATCTTGTAACTCTTCTACAGTGAGAATACTGTGCAGTAGCCCCCTAAAGCCAACGAGTTTTAAAGGTTTATGTAGAATGTCCGCAAACTTAACAAATATCATATATTACCACTGGGGGGTAGTGTTTATATTTTTACAAATGATTACATTGAATTTAGTCCAGTAAGTCACACTAGCTATGTGTGCCTCCATTTTTAAAATCTTTTTATTATTACAAGTAGGCCTTCAAATGTTTGCCTTAATGACTCAATAGACATTGAATAGATTTACTTATTTATTTACCTTCTTTAATTTGAATTCCTTTCTTTAGCCCATTATCCCTATGTTTACACAGAATATTCGGGAAGGATTTAGATCACTTGGAGGAACAAGTAAGTTGTGGTTCATATGGTTTTTAATTATAGTACATACTTAAAATATGTGGACTTTTGAACTCTGTAAGGAATTCTTTTGAATTAACTCTAGAAAATAAATATATTGCCGGGTATGGTCGCACACGCCTGCAATCCCAGCACTTGGGATTAGGTAGGAGGATCCATGCGAGTTCAAGACCAGCCTGGCCTTCAAAAGCGAGCTCAAGGCCAGCCTGAATTGCATAGTGAGACCCCGTCTCAAAAAGACGAAAATGGATGCATTATTTAGATTTCATTGTGGAGTCTAAGCGGTAACTGGCTCTAAGTAATGGCAGTTCTTAGACGCTGTGAGTGTATACATGACGAACTTCTGTGGGACTTTGTTTATAGCGGGCTTTTTAGGGTTTCAAAACCATTTAGTTAATGTAGTATTCCTGTGGTAGTAAGCCGTGTTGATGGGGATTAGAAGAAACTGACACACTGTCTCTTCAGCTCATTGCTGAGGAAGTAAGTGCCAGCTTTATAAAAGGATGACATTATGTGTGGAAGTAAGGTTAACAGCCTAAGCAGATGTCATTTGTTCTGGTTTATTTCTGCACTTTAAGAAAAAAGATATAGTTTATATCATAATATATTTAATTAGAAATATTTTAATCTACCCTTGATTACTGGTTCAAAAAAGCTTTTAACCCAGGTATAGAAATGGGATGTCTTTTTCTTTACAAGTGTCTCTGTTTTCTTCTTCCCACCTCCCTCCCTCCTCCCTCCTCTCCTTCTCTCCCTCTTTCCCTCCCTCTCTCCTACTCTCTTTTTTCTGAGACAGGGTCTCACTGTGCAGTGCGGCCTGGTAGTAAGCTCCCTTTGTAGCCCAGGATGGTCTGGAACTCATAGTGCTCCTCCTGCCTGAGCTGGGATTGCAGGTGTGCTCCACCACACCTGGCTGGCTGTGCTCTTTTTTGCAGTTTTCACTGTAGCCTTTCTTGTATGCAGTCAGCTGCTTTTTTTATCCCTAACACCATTACTGTTAGCATTTGGATATACATACACGGGAGCCCTGTCCTGAAGAGCTCAAAGTTGCTCTTTAATGTGTAATGCTGCTGTTTTGTTCTTACTCCTTTATAATTTTTAAGTCTTAATTTTCCTCTTTTTTCATATTTGAAGTAGAAAGATAAATTGTTGTTACAGTCTTTAACTTTTGTCTTAAGAGTTGTTTCAGATTTTCAGCCTACCCCTTCGTAGTGTAAATGGCAAACCAGAAATTACTCTGGAAATGCTTTCTTTGATTTTAAGTTCACACTTCAATTTCCCTTGACCTGACTGGCAGCTCAATGCCCAGCTGATCCTGGTTCCGCGCACCTCTGGTCTGCTGGGTGCTCTGCACCCCCACACGTTGGCAGAGCTTGCTACTGCCAGGGACAGTCTACTGCATGGCACGGTCCTGGGCCTGGCCTTGTGTGAGCTTCTTTAGTAATATTTTTAAAACTTAGCTTATCAGTTTATCTTCTAATTACTTTGTACTTAATCCTGCTGAATTTCAAGCTTGATCATTAATATTAGTAAGTTTTTTATTTTGATACATTAGTTCTGCTTTTTCAATTTATAGTAACTTTGTTAGTCTTTAAATAGCTTATTGGTTCGTTGTAGTGTGAGATTTACCCAAACTTACTTATGCCCCACACCTTGTCTTTTTTAAAAAAATGATTTATTACTTATTTGGTTTAGAATCTCTCTGCACAGCTCAGACTCACAGTGCTCCTCCTGTCTCAGCTGTGCAGCACTGGGATGACAGGTGTGTGGCGCCACACCTGGTTTTGGTGGCCAGCTCAGTGAGGGCTGGCATGGCATGCGGGGCCGGGGACCAAACCTGGGTCTTTGCACTTGCCAGGCAGGCGTTTAGACCACTGAGCAATCTCCAGGGCTCCCCTGGTCTTCTAGGTCATTTATTTTCAGCTAGGTCAATATTTAGCTTCTAGCATTTGGTCGCAGTCTTTACTTTGGTAATGATAACTGTCTTTGCAAATTATTGTATTTAAAATCTTTTTTAAGCTAATACATTTTAAACTTTCAGAAAAAAAATGAGCAGAGAATGTAAGAATTCTTACACATTTGCTCATTGTCCTCTAGCTTTCTCTGGTCATGTCTTGCTTTGGTGCAGTCCGTAACTGATGAAAAGGTCATCTTTTTAAAATATTTTATTTTCAAGGAAGTATTTTTGTCATCGTCCCATAAATCATGCGTAATTAATTTGAAAGCATACAGTTATATGACTATAACATTTAACAAATAAGAATGACTTTGTCTATTTTCACACAGAATTATTTAGATGGCTTTATGAAAAGTTCCGCTACCCATTCGCTCCAATGTACGGGGGTTTTCCGGTGAAGCTGCGGACGTATTTAGGGGATCCCATTCCCTATGACCCAAAGATAACAGCAGAGGAGCTGGCTGAACAGGTGAGTCAGGCTCTTCTTGGTGGCCTTAGGACAGGCCTGTGTTTTCAGCTCTTTAAAATGACTCTGTCTCTCTGACGAGCGTGTTCCATGTCTGGCTCTCAGCCAGTGGTGATTTTGCCGCATAGGAGAAGCTTAGCAACTTCCGGTGAGGTTTTTCTTGTGATGGGCGCTGCTGCAGCCACGTAGAGATCAGAGACTAGCAAGAAAGCCACACTGGCAGTGGAGTGTCTAGGAAGATGCCTCACCGTGTGAGGGCTTCAAGGCTGGGCGAGCGTTTGGGAGCGGCCAGCATGGGAGAACTTCCAGAAGGCCATTGCTGAGGCTCCGGGCCTTCTGAGGCGAGCTGGAGAAGACGAGGCCTGCGACGGCCCTTCAGCAGATGGGACGCTGGTGCTGTAGGCCAGCAGCTGGAGCAACCACAAGGGAACTGGCAGAAAGGGAGAACACGTGAGCTTGTGTGATAGAGGTCGTGGACAAGGCGGGGTCTGAGAGGACCATCAGCAGTAGTTCTTTCAAGGAAACCAAGGCTGATGAGAACCAGGGAAGACCAAGTGCCCAGCATCGCTGTCCTAGGAGGCGGGGTCCTCCGGGCCCACGGTGCAGTCCACAGCTGCTGCGCCTCCGGGTGGGAGTGTGGTGGAGGGCTGGTGGAGGAGAGCTGCTGCGGCCGGCAGCCAGGAAGCCGGAGAGAAGGGCGGACTCGGCCTGCAGGGCCTCTGCGTCCTGCCCAGAAGCCCGTCTGCGGGCCAGGCTGCACCTCCTGACGGTGCAAGGTTTAACACCGAACCCCATGATCCAGCCATTGCACCCCGTGATCCAGTCACCGCTCCGAGCCCCCCTCTGACCCCAGAGCTAAACATTGCCTTCTGAGTGTTTTCAGAGAGGCTCAGATTACAAAAGAGTGGTAGCTGTCACGTTAGATAATCTCTTTATGAACAGGATGTGCCAGTTTCGGTTATGATTTTTATAGCAGCTTTTGGCAGATATATCAGTTTGACTTATTTAAAAAATTGAAATTGCGATACAAAAACACAAATTTGAGACCATGCGCGGTGGTGCGCACCTGTAATGCCAGTGCTTGAGAGGCTGAAAACGGGGATCACTACGAGTCCGATCTATGTAGTGAGACCTGGAACAACCTGTAGACCCTGTCCTAAATTCATAAAAAAAAAAAAGAGCCACAAATTTATCATCCTAACCATTTGTAATTGTAAAGTCCAGTGCTGCTGGGCGTGTTCGCATCACTGCACAGTAGATCTAAAACTATTCTCATCTTGGAAAACTCACCCCTTCCCCTCTGCACCACCTTCCCATTCTCCTGCCCCCACCACTAGCAGCCACTACTCTACCTGTGACCACAGTGCTTTTGAGTGGAACTGCACAGTTTTTATACTTTTGTCATTGGCTTTTTAACCAATCTTGTAGCATGTGACAGAATTTTCTTTCTCTTGAAGCATACTAATATTCTGTTGTAGGGGCCAGGGAGATGCCTCAGTAGAATATGAATTCAATCCCCGTACCACCAAAAAACCCCCAAATATATACATATATATGTCCCGTCGTATGTGTTGAACACATTTGCTGTAGCCGCCCGTTTGCTGTTGGGCGCTTGAGCGTTTGCACTTGTGTCTGCTTCTTGGCTGTTGGGAGTGATGCCACAGTGAGCACACTGTGCAAGTATCTCTTCCCACTTTGAGTTGTTGTTGAGGTATGTGCAGAGTGACAGGCTACATCATAAGATAATTCTGTATTTAATTTTTCTTGAGACTTGTGTGCTGCATTCCACATTGTCTGTTTGCATTCTCACATAGCACACGAGGGTTTTAGTTTCTTCACATCACTGTCAGTTGCTGTTGTCTTTGTGTGCTTTCTTAGCTTTCAACAGTGGCATCCTAGCCATGGCCATTCATGATGGCGATATCTCATTGTGATTTTGATTGGTATTTTGTTAATGAATAGAGAGACTGAAAGTCTCTTCAGAGCCACGTTGACCCCTTGTTATGTAGCTACTCTGCAAAGGATGTCTATCATGCTCCCTTTTTAGTTGAGTTACTTATTTTATTGAGTTGTAGAATTCTTCAACACTCCATAAATTAGCCCTGCATCAGATGCATGTGATTTGCAAATATTTTCTCCCACTTCACTTTCTCTGATATGTAGAGGTTTAAATTTGTCGTAGTCCCATCTGTCTCTTAGTTTTTGTGCTTTTAGTGTGCTGTCATGACCAAACCCACTGTTAGGAAGCTTGACATCTCATGTTTTGTTCCTTGACCCATTTTGCGCTGACTTTTGCGTACGGCCAGCTCCCTTTGTACGTTCTTTCACACATGGGTATTAAAGGTTTCCCGGAACCATTGCAGAAGAGCCTGTACTTTTCCTACTGTATGGTCTTGGCCTTGTGTTGAAGATGATTTGGCCATAGAGTGCAGTTCACTTCTGAGTTCTGTCTTATTTCTATGGGTCTGTTGGTGTGTCTTTATGCCAGTAGCATGCTGTTTTGTTTATCATAGTTTGTTGTAGCAAAACTTAGCATTTGCTGTCCTGTAAGCAGGAACACTGAAATGACACCCGGGATTTGGAGGCAGATTTGTTTACGTCGAGGGCACTGATCAGGACCACCCCCAGAACATCAGGCCGGTCCCTGGTGGCCTAGGGCTCGTATGGGATGAGCAAGTAGGGCGAGCAGACAGTGGCCTGTCACTGGGATGGCTGTACACAGTGTGCATCACAGGGAGCAGCTGCTGGTGAGAGCCAGAGCAGTTGGGTCTGGAACAGGGACTGTTACTGGACAACTAAGAAAGCAGTACACTAGCTAGGTTGGGAGGTAGTGGGGGGTTCTGCTGCATTTCCTCCCTCTTTTCGCTTCCCTGGCAAACCCTTGCTGGGCCTGTTACATGTGATCTGAGACAAGGCCCAACCAGAGTTCAGGCCTGTTCATTGTAAGGTCACTGGCAAGGTAGTGAGGGAGTTGGTGTAACCTAGGAGAGTGTCCAGTGTCAGCTTTGGTCAAGTATTTGTTCTGTTGTCTTAGGGCAACCATCCGTAGAATTTAAGGCAAAAAACAAAGCTAGCAGAGGATGGGCAAGCAATGCCTTGGGTAGGAATCCTGCAAAGACACAAAAATCAAGGGGAATCGGCATGGAGCAGTCCCGTGAGCAGTGCCCGCAGGGACATAGGTCCCAGTCTGGCTTGAGCTTGCAGACAAGCTGTGGAGGGGTCTGGCCCTGGTATTCAGGGATAGCAGGAAGTTTTCTGGCTGGGTTGAGGCTTAGAGGCTTTGGCCCCTGGACTGGATTATTTTGCTTGCTGATCATCCCTGCGGGGCGTTCTGCCCAAGGTGACCACTGCATGTCTGGCCTGTCAGACTTCATTCCTAGCAGAGCTGGTGCTATCTGTAAGCAGTGGGCATGCAGCATCCTTCAGGGGGTCCATTTGTAGAGCAGCTCATCCCAGTGCAGCATGTGGCACCTGGACAGCTAGGTCTCCCCTAAGGTGACCTCGTCAGCTTTCTTAATCAGGTAGACGGGTGTTACAGCCCAGAGGCAGCGTGGGGAGCAGTCGCTAGATGCTTTTGGGTGCTCCCAGGCACTGATAGTCTGGGTAACCAGGTACAAGCCAGAAGCTCCAAGAAATTTACAGAATTTACAGCTCCTGGGGACTGCGCTAGCCTGGCATGTGGTGCCTGGGGGGAACCTTGGTCCCCTGTGCCTGCTAAGCTTGCCTAAGCAGGCACTTTAGACCATTGAGCTGTATCTCAATGGCTTCAGAATTTCTCGTAACCAGTTTCTGTCAGATACTGTAGCAGAGCTTCTGTGTCTGCCTATCAGGGTCACCCAGCACAGCTCAGATTCATAGTGATGAATGTTTTCAGCCTCCCCAGTGCTGGGATTACAGGCATGGGCCACCACTCCTGGTCTTGGTGGCTGGATCAGGGCACTTGGGCACAGGGTCGGTGTGGCATGTGGGACTGGGGATCCAGCCCCAGTCCCTGTGCTTGCCTAAGTGGGCACTTAGTCTGCTGAGCTAGCTCACTGGCTCTTTTGTGTTTTTTCAGCAGGCAGTTTGAATGTCATTAATCAGAAATGCTTTTTCAAAAAGGAAACAAGTTTTGAACCTCCAGGAGTTTAAGCCCAGGTCTTTTGGTGTTTGAGTCCAGGACTGAGGTCTTTCTGTTTAGAGGAGAGGGGCTGGCTGACAGAAGCCAATGGAATGTAGAAGAGCACATTGTGTAGCCCCAGGAAGGTGCACCAGCAGGCTGTGGGTGACAGAAGACTGACGTGTCATATATGGAGGGCATTCGCAGTGACATTGGCAGCTTGAGACTTTGAGCTGGCTTTATGGGCATGAAAGGAGCTCCTTTGGTGAAGGTGGGGGCTGCCTCGGGGCAGAGTTCGACCCCAGACAGGCATGGTTGACAGCGAGGCCCAGGTGGGTCCTTGGTTCATACTGCTGGGAGCGAGTCTTTCCCCATCACACGATGGCCAGGCATTTCAGGCTGATGCAGCTGCTGTCACCTTCGGGGTGCAGTCAGAGTCAGCATCATGTCAGGACAGTGGACTTGAGTGTGAGGGAGGCTGGTCACACCCCAGGTGAGGCGCGGGACACCCGGGCATGTGCAGGAATTCATGTTGGATACAGGGCCCGTCGATCTCACAGGATCTGCTGTGGCAGAAATTCTGTTCAGTGGGGCTCCACTGGGAACTCAAGTAACTATGCACGTGTTTATTGGTTCCTTGCCTCCCTGTTTGAGGCCTACCAGGAGAGCAGTGTGGTACTGATCTAAGGCTTTATGGCCCTCTGCCAGTTCTAGTCTGGATGCGCTCGGGGGAGGACTATGTTCTCTTAGGCCTCAGGATCACAGTGGCGGGAGCTTTTGACTTGAATCAGGCTCGGGCTCATCTAAAATGTTGCGGCTTTCTTCAGTGTTAATCAGAGTTAGGAGGAACTGCTGACAGTAGAGCAGGAGGCCGTGGGACAGGAGACAGAGCTGGCAGCGTGGCATTGCAGCTGGCGGAGCATCTTGGGCTGATGAATGTGAGGAGGCATCTGACTCGGGGTGCTCAGGCAGAACAGGGAAAGCTTTTCTGGCTTGGCTGAGGCTGAGAGCCTCTCAGGGCCTGTGGGTTTGTATCGATGACCAGGATTGCTTTCTTGTCATGTGTAACACAGGTGTGGAGCCAGGATGTGAGAGTCCAGGTGAGCTGGCCATTTATCCTAGGATTTTCCCAGTTCAAAGGGCTCCTGGGAGCTACTTGCATGCAGAGGAAGTCATGCTTTCTGTGTCGTTGACAGCATGGAGATCTTGCCCAGTCTGTGAGGCTGATGTGTGGCTGAACACCTGTTTGTACTTTCCAGGACATCTGATAGTAACGGGTCACCATGAGGTGACATGGTTGGTGGGCAGGCCCAGAGGCGAATCTGCACCCTGTACCTCTGGGAAGAGTTCTCAGACCTTTAGGATTGCAGGGATCTGTTTCAGGCTGATTCTCTTGGAAGCAGTCAGAGTTGAAAGTTGAGGGTTAAACGAGAGTGAGGCCAGCTGGCTCAGTGTCAAGGAGGTGTCTTCCAAGGCTGTAAGCTTATGCCAGGCAGAAGGGGCGAGAGGCAGTCCCAGGTGCCCTGATGTAACTTTTGGACAAGAATTTTTTTGGAGTTTTTGAAAGCAGAGTTCCATTCCATCTCATTATTTACGAGGAAAGCCACACATTTTCACCTGACTTTTGCAATGACTGCAGGCTCCTGAGGGGCCCAGTTTGATAGAGCTCAGTCTGTCCTGGGCCTGAGACAGGGCACAACCCGCTTGTCGGGGTTGATAGTCCTGTTTTCCTCAGTCAAAATGTGGAATGTAGGAGCAACTGCTGACCGTCTCTGTGGGTGAGTGTAGGGTGACGCCATCTGACCACCATAGATGTGTCTCTGGGGGCCTTCTGTTGCTGAATGTAGTAAACCAGCTAGAGCTGGTTCAATTGGTTGGAAGTGGATGGTCAGGGCTGGGGAGTGAAGCGGTGGGTGCTGGCAGCAGCTGCAGCACCTGATGAGTGTCAAGGCAGGGTTCTCGGGAAGAATGGGCCTCCTTTTCCTTTTTTTCTTTGAGGTGCAGGGAGCAGTTTTATTTCTTGTCTAACTCCACAAAAACTTTTTCCTGCAGTTGGGGACTGAGTTTTAACTGATTCAGTCCCATTTTATCTCCCTGTGCTGTGTTGTATACCCTTGTGTCTCAGTAACTCTTCTCTCGTTGCTGGGACAAATACTCGACACTCAGAATGAAGGAAGGAAAGGTTCATTCAGTTCACACTTACTGGAGGGTTCAGTCCATATTTGGCTGGATCCAAGGCAGATTGTCACTGGGCAGAGACCAGCAGTAGCAAAGAGCAAGAGAAGCCAAGGAAGGAGTAGTGGCAACAATGGGAACAGAGAGGAAGTCTGTCTCTGTCTCTCACATCACATTCAGGCTGTCTGCCCCACGCTGGGGGAAGTACACACACCCATAATCCCAGCAGTACTAAGACCCGTAATCCCAGTGGATCATGCTCAGATGCTGGCCTGACCGCACCTGTTGCAGGGACTTCGGCATGACTTAGCTAAGGAGGGTTTGAGGCCTCCGTTATGGCCTGTGTTGATCACCACAGTGCTGCAGGTGAGGGCCCTGGTGCACAGACGGAACAGCCTGTGGCTGACGCTTCCCGGGCCACTCACACTGAACAGGACTCCGGGGCTGAACGTCCAACCCCCTCCCTTGAGGGCGAGATGAACTAACAAGAGGTGGTAGGTCTGCTGCGTGAACAGAGTAGGACTGACAGACCAACGGAGGTGCCCCCAGATGTCTGTAATACCCTTTAGGAATTGTAAGTGCTGTTATTTTGCACATTTTTAAGATTGTTCTTATTCTAGGTCCTTTTGGATTCCAAATTTTAGGGTTTTTTTCTGTTTCTGCACAAATTGCAATTGGGATTTTGATAGGGATTACATTGAATTTTTATATTGCCTTGAGTAACTTGTCATAATATTAAGTCTTTTTTCTTTTTTGGAACAGAGTTTCCTGGTATAGTTCAGGTTGACTTTGAAATCAGGAAAATCTACCTGCCTCAGCCTCCCAAGTGCTGGGATTACATGTGTATATCACCATGCCTGGCAAGTCTTCCAGCTCTTTTTTTTTCTTTTCTTTTCTTTTCTTTTCTTTTTTTTTTTTTTTTTTTTTTTTTTTTTTTTTTTTTTTTTTTTTTTTTTTTTTTTTTTTTTTTTTTTTTTTTTTTTTTTATCTTTTTGAGACAGAATCTTACTATGCAGTTCAGGCTGGCCTTGAGCTCACTTTTGAAGCCCAGGCTGGTCTCGAACTCACACTGATCTTCCTGCTTCAGCTTCCCAAGTGCTGGGATTACAGGTGTGCGCCGCCTCCCCTGGCAAGTCATCCAGTTCTTGAACACGGGAAGTCCATTTCTTTTTGTTTTCTTTAATTTCTTTCACTTTTGTTGGTTCCAGTGTCCAAAACTCTCCTCCTTGGATAAGTTTGTTCCTGAATACTTTGCTATTATTTGATACTATCATTCTGTAATTTTGACATTTTAAAATTAGTTCTTTTCCTCTTATTTTTAAGTTAGCATGTAGAAACCAACTAATTTTCTATATTTTTATATCTTTCAACCTTGTTGAGTTTATTCATTTTTTATAATATTTAGTGACTTTTACATAAAACATTTACAGAAATAGCTTTATTTATCTATGTATACATAGTCTGATTTAATCTTCACATCATTAGATCTCATGGTTACTCTTATATACATGCGAAAACTGAGTATTTAGTCCGCCTTGCAGGACTGGGCCGTGGTAATCTTCTATTGCAGAGCAGGGTGTGGTTTTGCATTCCTCTAATTCCAGCACTCTGTAGCAGTCTGAGGCAGGAGGATCACCTTGTGTTCAAGGCCAGCCAGAACACCATGGAGAGCTGCCATCTCAAAAAAACAAAACAGCCCAGCGAGATAGCGCAGCGCACTAAGTGCTGCTTCGGCAAGCTCCAGGACCAGGGTTCATCCTTGGTTCCCCATGGCACACTGGCCCTGACCCTAGGCACGCTAAGCCAGTGGCAACAGTATAGGCGGGGTGATGCATGTGTAATCCCAGCACTGGGGCTGGGGAGGCTGAAAAGAGTAGGATCATCACCTGAGTCTGATCTATGTAGTGAGACCCTGTACCAAATACACAATGGAAACAAAAGTCCACAAGGCGGGGGATGTAGCGTAGAGGCACAGTGCCTGCCTGGCAAGTGTGAGGTCCTGAGTTTGATTTCCAGTACCCAAACAGAACAGAAAACCTGCTACAGAATCTCAGAGACTTCTGGCAGTGAACTGTACTTCTTGTTTGTTCCCCTCTTCCCTGCAACTACAGCTTTGTGTCTGTGTCTTCCTTGCTTTCAACTTTAGCCTGAAAGGAGTCTCTTGGGGCCTTGCCATGCGCACAGGCAAGGCGGAGCTGCCACGGATCGGGAAACGCCCGCCTGCCTGGAAGCTGCTTTGCAGGAGCAGCGGCTTCCTTCCTCCCTGGGCATTTTCTCCGCCCCCAGGGTCACTGGGACTTCAGTGGGGACAGACCTGAAGCCCTCCACAGGAGCGGTCCTGGCAGGAGCAGGATGGCAGTGACCCCGCCGAAGGGAGTAGTAAGCGGAGTCACTTAGAAAAGGGTGCGCAGTTGTGTCAGTCCTGACACTGCTGGGTGAGACTGCTTGGAACAGCTGCTGTGCAGGCGTCGTCCAGGAGGCCAGAGACCGCTGTGCTGTGCGCCACCCTGTTGTCCAGGTCCTCTGGTTCCAACCTTCTCCCAGGTTTGCTCCATCCTGGGCCTTCCAGGAAGATCTGCGACACCTGCTGTGCTGTTGTAGTGTCGTGTCTTTCTTCAGCATGCGCTGACGTGAGCGTGTAACTGAGTTGTGCTTTGTTATTCTACGTTGTTCTCCTTCCTGTCTACTGGGGTTTAAGTGGGTGAGAGCTAGCTAGGAACTTTTTTTAAAGCATCATTTTTTGTTTTTAGTGATCAAAATCAAATGTAAGAGAAAATCCTGGCCTGAAAGTTAAAAGACATGTGGTTCTAATTCTTAAAGACAACACAAAATGGTGATAAAAAAGAGAAAAATAGAAATGATACAGAATTCCCCTAAACAAAATAATATGCATTAGATAGTATTTGTTGTTTGCATAGTGTTGTGTTCAAATTAGTTGTTCAGATTACCACATGCATGCATTGCAAAATTAGAAAAAGGAAAAAACAGTTATAAGAAATTAAGAGAGAGAAAAAGGCACAAAAATTAAAAAGACAAAAAGAAAAAACAATTTACGGTTAGCTGCTCCCTCCCACAGAGCAGCAGGAGTCGTGGTCCCGCTCCCTGTGCTGGGTAAATGACGCATTCTTATGTAAATGGACATTGTTGAAGTGAAGTGCACTTGAGGTTCTTTTGTGAGTATGTTGTGCTTTCCAGTTTTATTATTAATAACATAAGTACAAGCGGTAGCATAATAACCCCCGGATTAGCACAATTTGTAATCGTTAGCATCCAAATGAATACATAGAAATGAAGGTTTACTTTTTAAAGTGGGCAACAGACGGCTCAGCGTTTGGTTGTGCAGAAGAGTCATTTTTGACCACATCTAAGTATGAATGAAAGTACACTGCAACAGTGCTGAGGAGGGCATGAGGGACCCTGCCTAGAAGCTTTCCTCCTGTTAGTCTCCCTCTCTTTCCCTCCCTCCCTTCCTCCTTCCCTCCTTCCCCCATTTTTGTATGCACACTGACATCCACATGCAAGTACAGCTTTATGTGCATGTATGTGTATTGCTAAGAAGGAGAAACATGGAAAGAAGGGGAGAGATTCGGGTCTTACTTGGGCTCAGACAAGTGGGAGCTGCTCATAGCTTGGCTGCTGTGTACACGTGACAGACAGCGAGGGATTCTTAGGTGTGGCTTCTAGGTGTTGACTTAATTGGCTGGGTTTGTGTTTGCTGACTGCAGTGGGTACTCAGCAAAGGGCAGCAAACGAGGGAAAGTGTTATTCTGGTCCTACATTAAGCTTGCTGAATTTGAGATGTCCTGAAAACACCCAGAGGAAGACGTTGGGGCTGCGAGGACGGAGGGTGCATAGCGACTGAAGCTGTGCAAGTGGGAGCCTGCAGCGAGGCTTTGGGTCTGGACAAACCAGCGAACATCAGGACAGTGTCAGCCGCAGAAGCAAAGGACGGAGGAGCTTGTGGGTGGCTGTAAAGGACAGAGCCGCCCGGAGCCCGCACTAAAAACTCTGCCTGACTTCTTTGCCTTGAGCTCATTTTAGTGTTTATCATGTGCAGTATTTCTGTGCTCACAAGTGGAAAACTACTCAGATGTATGAGAAAGAGTTAATAGTTTGGTATAGAAAATAGCCAAGTGGACAGAAAGTGTAGTTTAAGGGGTAGCGTCCTAAGTGTAAGAAGTACAGAGGGACACATTAGAAGGAGAGCATTCACGAGGGCCGGGGAGGCACATTAGGAGGACTGCTGGGAGTAGCAGTGCACAAAGCCTTTACATTATTACCAAAATAACAGTGCTGTCCCTTCTTTTTTTTAATAGACCAAGAATGCTCTTCAAGCTTTGATTGATAAGCACCAAAGAATACCAGGAAACATCATGAGCGCTTTGTTGGACCGCCTTCATAAAACAGAAAAGATCAATTAGAAGATGATTTAATATATATGTTGATATGTTTATGGCTGTGATACTATGTTGAATTTTATAGGTCTGATAATTAGTATTTTTTAAAAAATCATGTTAATAAGCATCTTTCTCAGAATTTATTTAAATTTATATTGTTAATTTTGTTTTGTGGTTGTGTCCAATTTGATCAGTAACTTGTTATATGCCTAATAATTCAGAAAATGAACCCATTTCATTTGTAAATTCCTAGTAATGTATGATAAACATAGATTATTAAAAGTAATCACAGTGTAGCTTAAGCAAACACTGCTGCGTAATGTCTGATGTCTGTATCTGTTGGAGGGACCTAATTCTGAGAGAGAGAAGCTGCGGCTTAGCGTAGTTGCTGAGTTAGCAGAGTGCTTGTACCTGCCCCTCTCCCTTTACAGCCTTGGGTACGTCATGTAATGTTTCTGTGCTTCCTTAATTTACTCCCTAAATCATGATAGTGCTATTGTGAGGGGTTTTTATTGCTTTACTCTTTCTCTGAGACGGGGTCTTGCTGGGCTGCTGCCTGCCCGGGCCAGGCTCCAGCTTGCCCCTGTGTGCCTACACTCCCAGAGTGCAGGGTCGTAGGTGGGCGCCACCATGCCTGCCCAGAATGTTACTGAACTCGTTTGTAGTTACTTCAGTTGACAGTTGTCAAGCCAGGCTTATAACTGAATGATTAAATAATACACAGATCCTCTAGAGGATGTGTAGATAGCTTATGCATCAGATGTTCAAATTATTCCCATAGTATGATGTCCGGTTGCCAAGCACAATGCAAGAGATGTACTGTTTTTCAAACCAAATAAAAAGAAATTAGGTAGATTATAATTTCTAATTGTTATTTTTATAATTATATTCTTAACAAGAACCTTTAAACAAGCAATATAGGAGGGATTGTTGGCCCTGTGATACAACGTTTAGTAGCTCAAGAATAAAAATCACAGTCGCGCTCTGCCCTGTGTGCTAGGAGCTGAGGCTATGATGCCGAAAGTGGAGCTGTAGGAAGCTCTGCCCCCTGCGGCATGGTGGCTCCTTCTGTCTGACCCTGAAACCCGCCAAGGGCATCTTGTTAAAAAATCTTACTTGAACAATGAATTTATGTGAACACAAAGCCTTCTGGAAGTTACTGGCTTTTGAATTTTCCCCTGGAAAATTAATTTTAAAAAGTATTTAATTCAAAAAGTATGAGAAATCAAATACAGTATCTCCTCTCCTTTATAGACGTTTAAAGTACTTGGGTTTTATATCGATTTTTGTATTACAAATGTATATTTAAGTGTAATGTATATAAAATTAAACAATGTTAAAAATAAAACTGAATTCTTTTTCTTGTGAACTTGTAAATTTACTTTCTTATGATTTTAAACCGCGTTTGTGTTTCACTCTACAGATTTCTAATCGGCAATCGCCTCTTAGCTGTAACGAGTAGACTTACTTTTCAGTGCAGTACGTGTACTTCGACCAGGAGTCAGTTTGCAATCTATTGCTCCCTTTGGCGTGAACACTGGCTCAGAGTGGGTGGATCAGTGTTTGTAAGAGTGAATAAGAAAACTTTTGCGGAAATAATTGGGTGTTAAACACTAATAAAAGAACCACATTGGTTGGTAATATAGCAAAAGCTATTTTGAGAGTATTTAAAATTTACCTCTGTCCTTAAAACCCCAATACACAAGTAGGTGTTTCCTGTCTGTAGTGATAAGTACTTTCTCTTTGTTTCTTGAGCTTAAATCTCATTTGGAAGAATCAGAACATGACTAAATACAGACATATGAATAATAATGGGAAGGGGTGTCCTGGGCCTTGACTTTTTTAGGAGTGCTGATGGAACCAGATGGAAGCATAAAGGGACCTTCCAGAAGCACGGGCGTGGCACACTTCAGGGAAATTGTTCATACACTTTAAAAAAAAA
>PVKN010017651.1:0-17220 GCA_004027915.1 Capromys pilorides
TGCCAGGCAGGCACTTGTGCCACAGAGCTATCTCCCCAGTCCCTATCATTACATCTATTTTATATTGTATTGGAAATCCTGGACATTGTAGTCAAATAGGAAACAAATCAAGTGAATTTAAAGCTCATCTCACTATTGGGTCCCTACGTTCTGGAATCAGTCTTGGAGCTGGCACAGTGAGCAGTCCCCTTTTGAAGAACTCTGTGCAGTTCCATGAGACTGCGCTTTGCAATCTATGACTCAGCACTTTTTTTGTAGCAGAGTTTTGTAGGGAATACCCAGGAAATGCCAAGACACACAAAGACAGTTGCTTTTCTGAGTTTTGGAATTTTTAGAGCCACAAATGTTGGCTGCCAAGAACTGTGTCCACTAGGTACCTTTGCACTGCCTTGCTTGGTCTTCTGTTTGTCTATGCATTTGAAGACAAACTTCATGGGATAACTAGGTTTGTAGAACCTGAGCAGCATCTAAGAGGGCTGGGTGGGGGTCCTGGGAGTGGTGAAGGGCAGTGGACAGAGCTCAGTTCCCATGAGTCTTCCCCACCACTCCAGCTTGGATGTCTGCTATGGGGGTGGGGGAGAAAAATAATGGCATTTGTGCACACTAGGGGGGAAATCAGCGTACAGAATGTGCGCCTGAAGAGAAACTTTTCTTTCAGATGCTTCACTGCGGGTGTAATTGCCCTCTGCCTTTGCCTTTCAAATGAACTATTTCAGCAGAACATTAAAAGTGAGCAGATTTGCTGTCTCCTCCCAGAGAAATCAAGTCTCTTGTATTCCCTGAAGCTGGGTTTCTCTGATACAATTTTTCCTTTTTTGTGGCCAGCTCAGCCAGCCCTTGGGGCAGGGCTGGTGCCGCATGTGGTGCTGGGGATTGAACCACGGTCCCTGAGCGCTTGCCTAAGCTTGCCTAAGCAGATGCCTTAGATCGCTGAGCTATCACATCGGCCCTACAATTTTTTTTTAATATCATAACTAGTTTAAAATATTCCTCCGATATCCTTCTGATATCTTTGGCTGTTCGGATGACTGCAGTTTCAAACTATTTAATCAAAGGCAGCTCAGAATTCTACGATCCTGGATGTTCTCTGTGGTGAAAGATGGGTGTAGGGGCGCAGATGATTGAGCAGGGAGGGAAGTGGTCACCCCCCCTTGACACCTCTGTGGTGCTCAGTTGTAGGCAAGCCGTTCACCATCATCTCCTGCTTCCGGCACCGCTGGGTGTTCGGCTGGATGGGCTGCCGCTGGTACGGATGGGCTGGGTTTTTCTTTGGCTGTGGAAGCCTCATCACAATGACGGTGGTTAGCCTGGATCGATACCTGAAAATCTGCTATCTATCTTATGGTAAGTTAGAAGGTTTCTCCTTCCTGATAGTCCGTTAGATCAATTGAGTATCAGCCTTGTACATTTAACACAGTTAATAAAGATTATTAATAACCTCAGAGACCAAGGGCATTTCTATTTATAGTCTATCTTGTTCTAACATATGTTTAAAGATTTGACTGTGCTATGATAGATTTATTTTAAGATGACTTGTACAGCAGTGTCTGGTGAATGCTTTAAAAAAGTCTTATAAAGTACGTAAGCTTTCGTCATTTTTGCCATGAAAGCAAACATACAAAGATGCACTGACAGGTGTCAGGGCTGAGATGTCTAGTGGACTTCCTACGTAGTAATTACTATGATAAGCAAAGCTGTTTGTGATTCTCCTTTAGGACTCCTTATGATTTCAGAGATGAGGAAACCCAAAGTGCTCACCTCCAAGAGCGGAGGCCGCGCAGCTGCCCCTGCACCACGGACACACACAGAAATCCACCAACAGTGGGTTGTGGTGTTGGTAGGTGGGAAGATGTGTGATCCCAGGAGCTGGCGAGGGAGGAGCCAGCAGCGAACCTGTTTTAGGAGGCTCAGCAATGCATTTTTTAAAGATCAGGCCACGCTGGCAGTTCAAATCACTTTTGGTAGTTTGGCTTCTTGAAGTTCTCAGAATTCAATAAACACAAAGAGAAAGAAGCTTGGAGGCATGTAGGTTTAGTTCTCAGAATCAGGCACCCCCTGGGAATCCTCTGGTGCTTGGTTTGAGGCTCCTTTGCCTGTCACTGTGTGTTGGGGTGCCCGTGACCGTGGGGACCCAGTGTGCCCAGGAGACTGAGGTGGGAGAGATAAGGTCCAGCTGGCTCTCTTGATATGGTAGTTGCATATTATGTTATATTTACTATATAATGTATTTTTTGTGGCACTGAAAACTGAACCCAGGGCCTTCAAGTTGAAATACATCATTAGCCCTTAAATGTTATTTTATTTTATTTTTTTAGTTTTGGGACAAGATCTCATCAAGTTTCTAAGTTGCCTGGTCTGGGCTCCAACTTCGAGTTCTCCTGCCTTAGGCCCCCAGAGTGCTGGAGTTGTAGCATGCACCAGCATGCCTGACTCTCTTTATATCTTAAACATTTATGCTCCTTGACCTACATGAGAACACGAACTAGGGTATGGGAAGAGTCCCGCAACATCATCTTTAGGATATAACATCTTTTTTTTTTTCTAAACATACACAGCTTCCAATAAAAATCACTTGAATCAAAAATTTCAATAAAGTTAAAAAAAATGCAATGACGCACATTCTGGATGACATCAGAGCCTCTTTTTTTTTTTTTTTCTTGGTTTGTTTTTCATAAGCTTATTTTTGGTCATGCCAAACAATTTAAATCTAGCTTCATTTTGTAAACAAGAAGGCGAAATGTTAGACTCCCTGTGGGTTTCTGAAGAAAACAGAGCCTTGGCTCTGTTTTGAAGTATTTTCTTGATTTTAAGCTGGGTCACCACCAGGACCACTGCAGGGCAGGACTTCCTGTAAGAGCTATGAGTGGATCTCCCAGCTTCTGCGATGCCGAGTCCCAGGCATACAGTCCTACCGGTCCATCAAATGTACCATTCAACCTTCCACAGAGTGATTTGTTATGTGGGAACCAGGAGGTCACTTGGGGACAGCGGGGTAAGCTGTCTGGAGGCCTCCTTGAGGGAGGACCCCTTGTACTCTTCCTAATTTTAGTGACCAGTGACGGGGAGCTTACTACTGCACAAGGCAGCCCATTCTCCGATTGGTCTGCTCTCGTTGTTACAATGTTATTCCTTTATATTGAGACAAAACTGCCTCCCAGTAACCTCCTCCCATTGGTCCTAGTTCTGACTTCTGGAGCAACACAGAACCAATCTACTAATCTACTCCCTCCTGTATTGACAGCCTTTCACCTCCCTCGAATGTAAGTATGAAACATCTCACCGAGTCACCCTAACCGCGAATGCTTATGCGTCTGCCTCTGCACATTCCCGTGAGCCCATGTGATGACCCCTGCCGATATTGTATTTGTTCTGATGGATAACCAAGAGCCGAAGTCTTGGGTGGTTACAGGATGGCTGTCCTTATCTAGTTGGGGCTTGAGACATTTGCATTGGATGATACGAAATCCCACCTGTTTGCAAAATTGGAGCTAGCAATCAATGTGGAGTGTAGAAGGCAACAACTGTACTTGTTAGCACTGAATGGGACGCGTGGACATAGGCATGCAGGGCTTTGCAGTCTGTCAAGCAGGCCCTTCACACCAACCATGGAATCCTTACTAAACTCATACTCAATGTATTTTTATTTCCTCCATTTGGCTGTTAAGCACCCTGGATATCTGTAAAGGTTCCATGAAAAAAATCAGATGAAAGAAATAGAAGAATTGGGCTGGGGAGATAGCTCAGCAGTCTAAATGCCTGCCTGGCAAGCATGAAGACTCAAGTTCGATCCCTGGTACCACATGCTGTGTCAGTCCCAGAACCCATTGGTGCGCTGTGCCTGTGCTGGCCCCGAAATCGGGCGTGGTGGTGCGCACCTGTAGTCCCAGCAATTAGGGAGGCTGAGACAGAGGATCATTATGAGTCTGAACTGCGTAGAGAGATCCTGTATTAAATAAGTAAATTTAAAAAAAATGGAAGAATTAAGGCCAGACTGACTCTGTCTAACTCACACTGCTGAGTACAGAAAGACCCTGGGTCTGTGTTGAAGAAATCATCTAATTTTTATTGACCATATTTTGATATTTCTTCTCCATTACTCCAAGATCAAAGCAGATCAAGCCTCTTCCCTGGCCCTTTTGCCAAGTTGATGAGAGAGGGATGGGGTGATGCCTTGTGGAAGCCATGGCCTTAGGTTGGGGTGACTTATTTTGGGGGGTGTTGAACCTTGGAAATTGATCACTAGTGCTTTACCACCTTATTTATTTTTTTAAAGATGACTGTACTATTTCTTTCTTTCGAATTCTCTTTCGGTAAGAAACTAGTGCTGAAATATGGAGTTTATTTTTTTTGTCTCCCTGAAAACTATTTTCACAGAACTACTTTTGCAGAAGGTAGTATAAGTGTCTTAGATTCTCAGCCTCTCTCCCCTTGACTGTGTGAGAGTGGCGGTGTAGGAATAGATTTTGAAGACTCAAAATCTGCTCCAGAAATGGCCAGGGACAGGCCCCCTACTCTTGTCTTGCCATGGTCATGACTCACTAGCCCTATTTAGCACCTTCTTAGGAACACAAAGGGTCATAGAGACACAGAGCTTTCAGGAGGAAGGGACGGTAAGGACACAGCAATGATGGTTTGTGACTTCTCACCTCCTCGAAGGACACTCCCTTGGACTCTTGGATGACCCACTAACACACACTTTTGAGATAATTCCCCAAGACCGTCTTTGTCTTCAGCATCCTCTTGTCTTTTTGCTACCTGTCCTATCTTCCTGGCCTTGGCTACTTCTCCCTCCCAAAGCTCCAGGTGCCCAGAGAAAATCTTCCCTGTGACAATCTCTTCACGTGTCACTCTCCTGGAGAAAGACACCCACTCTGGACCTCGCCCTTCACCGCATCTCCCTCAGGCCTCTGTTATTATCTGCGCACGTCTCCCAGCATTCAGTGGAATGACTCTTTGGAGGTGGAGTGTGACATGCCGAGGGAGGTGCCCAGGTGCAGGGCAGATGGCATCAGGGTAATGCTGTCCTTCTGTCTCCAGGGGTCTGGCTGAAGAGAAAGCACGCCTACATCTGCCTGGCAGCAATCTGGGCCTATGTGTCCTTCTGGACCACCATGCCCCTGGTAGGCCTAGGGGACTACGCGCCTGAGCCCTTCGGGACCTCCTGCACCCTGGACTGGTGGTTGGCTCAGGCCTCGGCGGAGGGTCAGGTCTTCATCCTGAACATCCTCTTCTTCTGCCTGCTCCTGCCCACGGCCACAATTGTGTTCTCCTATGTGAAGATCATCGCCAAGGTGAAGTCCTCTTCCAAAGAGGTGGCCCACTTTGACAGCCGGATCCACGGCAGCCATGTGCTTGAGATGAAACTGACCAAGGTAATGATGGTCATTGTTCACTGAGGGGTCTTCCAGTTCGCTGAAACTGCAGAGTGTAAGGCAGGTACAGGCAAACCTAGAGTCCTATGTTAATACACTTCTGGGGTTTGTTGCTATTGATCTAAACCTTTGCAGACTCTGCTTTGTCTCTGTCTCTTATGCACACAAATGCACACACAGGTGCCCACTCAGACACACATATTTTTAAAAAAAGTAGTATTGTATTCTCAGATGTCTTGCTTTGTTTTACAGCACTAGGAATTACATCTCAAGCACTACCAAACTACAGGGCTGGTGCACACACACGTTTAAACATCTACCACACTGAGGCTTATTTTGTCTGTGAAGCAGGGTACTATGAATTTTTCATAATTCTTTTAGCAATGAGAATAATGGTCATATACTGCCTATTGCAATGCCACCCAGTGTCTACTGTTTTATGGGACCTGGGTGAACAGTGCAGGGACATTCTGTCACTTGGTGACAGAATTCAGGGATAGTGTTTCCTATAGGCAAAGGCTTTCTGATGGCGATCTTGTCTTCACACAAAAGCTGTTTCTGCAGTGTTGGTTCTTAGGCAGTGTTGGCCTCAGAGCTGACATTCCTTTAGACACAGCAGGGCAAGGGACAGGCTATCAACTGGGCAACAGACTTGGGTTTTAACTGTCACTGACACAATGGTTCGGAATCCCAGAGCTGGATGTTTAACCTCTTTGAGTCTCCGTCTCCTCATGCTTTTACCAAGAATGAAAATATTTGATTCTTTGGCCTATTGTGGAAAACTACCATGATATGAAGACCTAGTGTGCATTGTGTATTAAAGAAACCATGCCTTCTCATTTCCAAAACCATGCCTTTTAGGAATTCTGGATAAATTCCAACTGGACTTGCTTCCATATTTTATTCTTTTATTGAAAGATATCAAGCTACCTTAAATGTTACCATGATGTCTTAGTTACTTTTCTCATTTTTGAGACACAATACCAACAACCAAAGTTAAAGGCAGTGAGCCAGCAAGCTATAAGTGACAAGCTACAAGCAGGGACCCTCTTTCCATCCCTTATGTCCTATTCAGGCCACCCACCCTTAGAGCAGGGAGCACTCACATCCAAGATGGGTGTCTTAGTTACTCTTCTCTCATTGTTGGGACAAACACCTGACACTCAAAATGAGGGAAGGAAAAGTTTATGTAGCTCACAGTTACTGGAGGTTTCAGTCCATATTTACCTGGCTCCAAGGCAGAGAGACACACGGCAGAAAACAACCTTTCATGGTGGCAGCTAGGAGCAAGAGCAAAGGGAGAGAATAGCAGCAGTTCAAGCATCTAACTTCTCTTCCTTCCTTACATTGAAATGCAAGTCACCTGCCCCAGGAGAGGTACAACACCCACACCCACAATAATCAATTACAAATTCCAGAAGCAGTCCCATGACTGCAGGAGGCTTGGTGGGGGCCACCTATACACAAACCATAACAATGGGGCAGCCTCAATCCTAACTTCCTGACATGTATCAATCCCAGCTTCACAACTTTGATCCCAGTATCACACACCCTAGGTCCAACCACCTCTGTAAAGCCCCATCTATGACTGTGTGGGGCTTTGAAGGGACATCTATATACAAGGCATAACACATTCCTTACCTTATATTTTAAATGTTAAAGATAAAAGTAAATTTAGATTGAAGTCCTATTCATTCCTTTCTGTATCCTAACCAACCGCTTGATTGACTGACCTCTCTCATAGCCTACTTTGGACAGCTCTGGTTTCAAAGATCTCCAGCAACATACTTCTCTCCAGGCGCAAACTGCACTTAACAAAGTATGGGACTTTGTCTCGGGAGTGTTTCTCTCTTTAAACTGTAGAGTTTTTGAGGCTTTGCCAAGTCCTCTTGGATTGCTCTAAATGTACCAATAACTTATTAATAGAGAAGCTATTGGATGAAAATTCACAACCAAGAATCATGATATACTCTACCTTGCGGTAATTGACTGTAATGGAGCAATATAATTCCATAAAGTCCAATGTCATAAATTAAGTTCTTCATTTCTAGTTCTCTCTTAAGCTTTCTTCTGTGATTTTTTAAAAATAAATCGAATCCAAATTAATCCAGTTAAGTTTGGATTGGATTTAAGCAAAATCCTTCTCTGTCCCAGGTACTGTTTTAGCAACTAGGAAACTATACCAAGAATAAAATGTCCTCTTTCAATAGAAAGAAAAGAAAAGGAGGTACAGTCAGGGAAGCAGTATGATGCCTGTCATATCACTCCATGGTGGAGTGCTCCTCTGGCAGATGCCCCACCTTCCTGTCATGCCCAGCTCTGGTTTCAGCTGTGACCTGGTTTCTGGGAACCTCTGCATCTCATCCGCATCCCCTCTTTCCCCATAGCTGAAGTTCTAAGTGATCCAGAATATGGTTCTGCACATATTCCAGACCATGTTCTTTGTGTGTGCTGAGGTTGTTCAGCTGAGGCTTCTCAAATCCCTCTTTGTGCATATGAGATATTATGTGTGTATATTCTTATAACATGTGCTAACTTTGATAGCCTAACTTGATAGGTTTATATTTTATCTGTATAACACAACACACACACATACACATACACACACACACACACACACACACACACACACACACACATACACTTTAGTACCAGGGATTGAACTTGCCAGGCAGGTGCTTATGCTGCTAAGCTATTTCCCCAACCCTAAAAACGTATTTTTTAAATAAACTAAATATGAAATGCTTTTTAATGATTAATATTTGTGGAAAATTTTATGTCGAAATTCAGCCACATGAAGCAGAAAACAACCTTTTTGTTATGATGAAAATAACACCTTTTGTTATGATGTTAAGCTTACACTATTTTTGACTACTACTCAATTTTGACCTTTATTTTTCTGAGTGGCTAAAAGCTGGAAGAAACAGCCCTGCGCTAGGCACTCTCCTGTCTTAGATGTTTTCTCCTCCACTAAACCACAGCTATGTTGACATTTTCCTTGTTCATGGTGTTTCTGATCTTCAGAACAGCCTGCTCCACATGGTTATTACTTAGAGGCTGCTTTCCTGGATTCTAGGACCAAGATCTTTTAGCTTTTTATGTGCTCTAATTATTTCTAGCTGGACCATCATCTGAGCTTGCTTCCTGTTTGTCTGATTGCATCAGACTAAAAACTGGCATTCTTCTATAACTCTTCCCATGCTTTGTGGCTTCCTTGTAATTATTTTTGTTTTTTCTAATGATGATTTTGCTGGACTTTTGTAGTGGCTTGGAGATCCACAGACTACAAACATAGGTAGACGTTTCCCCATGTCATGAGTCAACATAGTCTCACCTTTATGCCAAGTCCCATACTGAGCAGGCAGGGACTTCCCTGCTCCTTCCAAGGCCATCGTATGTTCTCCAGTGGTTTTCACAGAGCCATGGTGCCAGTGCTTAGTGAGTCCTGGCCTGGTGGCTGTCACTCGTGGACTTGACATTGTGAAGATCCCTGACTCTTTCTGATCTTGGTGACAATTGCCCTGGAGGCTGTGGCATCTTCTGCTGCCAACCATGTGTATCTGTAAGCTAACTCTCCACCCCTTCTACTCTAACCACCCAGTTGGACCTCAAGGGGAACCGAGGGGCAGGTTTTGCCCTGTTATGTCCCCTGATGCGTTGGGGTTCTGTTGCTTTCTCTGCCCTACCCCCTGCCTTGTGTGCTCATCAGGCAGGTCCAGGACTTCAGATGACTAGCTCCTCTGATGTCCTTGCCTCAGCTGTTGACCTTCTCTACCTCATTCACAGAGCCATCCTAGTGCCTCAGAAGGCGCCGGGTGCTCAGAGTCATTTCCGGTACACTCAAAGATCTTCTAACGTGCAACTATTTTCTCTCTTATAAGTTTCACATTTCTGTTTTGAAACCAAGAAGCTGAGGAATGTATGCTTTACTTCTTTGGGTGTTTCTGCGTGCTGACTACTCATGCAGTGCTGTGATCCCCCATGCTGCTGCTGGACCCTGAGGAGAACTGGGATGACAGCAGAGGCCCTGGAAGTTAGAGTCATTTTCTCCCCATAGGCTCATTTTATACCTGTCGGTACTTTAGGCTCTGATGTTTAGTGCAGATTGGAGCCTAGTCATATCCAGATCCAGCGGGCACCCAGGTCTCTGTTGATGTCACTTACTTCCACAAGAAAAGCCTTCCTGACTCCTGCTGCCTGCATGAAGTCCCCCACTGTGGATCATCAGAATGCTGGGTGCTGGTGGCCCTTATCACGTGGAGCCCTGAGCGCTGCTGCTCTGCCCTGTCCTGCAGGACAGCACGGGACGAGAAGGCATGCTCTGTTCGCTTCTGTGCCTGGGAGCCTGGCACCTGCTGGACATCTATCAAGATTACCTGAATGAATGGATAAGTGAATAAGTAAATCAGATTACTTTGGAGACTGCTCAGAGGTCCCCTGACGCCTGGCTTGGGTGCCTTTGTCTCTACCATAACTGCTTTGCTTTGCTCTTTCTGTCTGACTGTGAAGGACAGTTATGACTCTTCACCTGTGAGGCTCAGCTGCCCTCAAAGCCCTCCTCTCCTTTGCTTTCCTCCAAATGTGACTTATCAGTAAGGAATAGGGTTGAGGACTGCCTGGTGGACACCAAGGGTTCTTTCTGGGAGAGCTAGACTCTACTTATTTATTTTCTGAATTTACAACAGGGTCTACAGGGTCTCACTATATAGATCGGACTTGTAGAGCCAAAGCAGGTGCTTTGGTCCGCTGAGCTATCAGGCCAGCCCTTGTATAGCTATTTATTTTTTCATTTTCCTCCTCCCTCCCTTCATTTCCTGCTCCTGGTACTAAGGATTGAACCCAGGGACTTGCATTAAGTTCCATTCCCGGAACCTTTTTTTCTTTGAGACAGGGCCTTGCTAAGTTGCCTGAATGGAACTAAAAAACTTCCATTCCTCCTGCCTCAACTTGCCAGAGTGCTAAAATTGCAGGCACGTGCCACTCTTTCTGAATATCTGGATTTTTTTTTTAATGAGTTCATTAATTCCTTTGTTCTTCTTACGTGTTCTCAGCCTAAAGGTCATTTCCCAGAGAAAGTGATTCCAAAGAAGAATTCACGCCTTCCTCTAATAATGTCTCACTGCAGCCTCTGTATTTTCTTCTTGGAACTTGTCAAAATTTTAGTTAACTCAGAATTACACACTTAGGTCTGTGATTACTTGCTTCGGGCCTGTCTTTCCCTCCAGTCAGTAATGCCTGCAGGGGAAACCATGTCTTTCCAATCATGATTTCTTCCCTGGACCCAATGCAGTGCCTCAAGAGCTTGATAAATTCTTATTATTTGCTGCAGAAGAAAGGACCCAGGCAGTCTGACTGAATAACAAAAGGAATTGCAGACTGTGGTCAGCCTCAGCTTTGCCTCCGTCCCCAAGAGGTCATATGCAGTTGATGTTTGCGGCTTGTTTGGGCCTCCAGTAGCTGAATCTTTCTGTGACTGAGGAATTTGCAACATCTTATGTCTTGCTGAGGCGTTGTGGAGGAGCTGCGCAGCTCTTTAGGAGGTTGTGAGAAAGCCCGCCATTTCTCCCGGGGATACTCCGATGGCTGAGCTCTGTTGTCACCGGCAGGCCTGGTGACACTGGAAGTGCCTCTCGGAGGCTGCCCTGCAGCACCAGGTGCTTGCAGTGTGATTTTGAGTTCAGTGCAAAGCTCTGTCTCAACCAACATGCTTTAACTAATTCTCTCTCTACCTCCCTCAACCAAAGTCAACTTCGTTTCCTTGCAACCCAGAACGCTGACTAATTCACCTTAGGTGGACTGTTAATCCTTCTAGACCTCACTTCCTCCTCTGCAAGAGGAGAGGAGTGATATGGTGTCCTGAATGTCTTCAAAGCCCCAAGCTTCCATGGAAGTGGCAACGTTCACCCTAACATTTCAAGCCCACAGTAGTAGCTGTCACGCCTCACCCCCTCTGGCCTCTAGCTGGAGGAATCCTTGTCCGTGTGGAGCAGTTGCGTGCACCCCAGGCCTGGCTCATTGCAGAGAGCAGGGTCCCTTCTTTTGTTGAACCAGGCGCCTTCACACTACTTTATTCTTTTAAGTCGACTCCTGCTTCATCCAAGAATCTTGTGTTTATTTTTAGACCTAAACTCCAAAACACAGATGCCCAGAGTGACCTGACCTAACTCGTGCCTCTCCTTGCTTTTGCAGCTCTTGCTTGTTTTTAGAGGAGTGGTATTTTAAGACTTGAGAAAACTGCAACCGGAAAATGTAGAATTCTCTTTTTTTTATTTTGAAGTGTGAATTCCTATTTTCCGCTTGGATCACAGGCTGGGTTAACTGGGGCAAGGGCATCAAATACCTTTGAAAGTGTTGCAGTTTGGAAGAAGAGGCTGGGCTTTGGGCAGTGGTCATCTTTCCATGGATAAAACAGAAGGAAGAGACGTTTCGATTGCTGACTGATTTAATTTCTTCAAAGGTAACAGGGAAGATGAACGTTGGGACCCTTGCTTTTGTATTACTGAGGAGACCGAGATCTAAAGAGGGTTGCTGGTGTGAGGTTCTTCATCTTCCTGCCTGAGGACCTCATGGCTTGTAAGGAAACAGTGCCTGTGTGGAAGGCAGGGATTTGAGACAGGCATTCGCTACCCCATAGTTACCTTCACTATCATTTTACTGCCGGTTGAGAATACACCCATGAGCCTCCCAGCTAGCCCCAGCGTAGCAGAACCGAGTCTTTGCATCCCTGTGTCCTGTCCAGCCAGCGCTCTCCCAGAGCAGCAGGATCCCATTGTCTTCCTAGAGCATCTTGTAGCTGGTGGCTCTCCACGCCCCCCTCCCCACTTCCCGCACTGCATGATGGGACCCAGCTCCTTAGAGGTCAGGTCTTCTTGGGCAGCTCAGCTGTGTGGGATCCAGAGCCAGAGCCAAGGGCAGCTTGAATTCCCTTTCAGCCATAGTATTCTGTGACTGTTTCAATTGTTTAGTTCACAGGAGTAGAGCAATCAGGGCAGACATGTTTGCTTTTGAGGTGTTTAGTGCAGGCTTGAGGAAGAGCCAGGGAAATGCTGATACCCCAGGTCCTCTGCAGAGAGATGCAGTGAGGGTGAACGGGTTCTAGATGGGTGATTCTTCCGCAACAGCCAAGCACATCTTCTACGAATTTTCCTCCATAAAACCTGCCTAATTCGGGAGCTTGAAGTTTAACTACTTTGTCAGACGTGGCTTTGAAAAGTAAACCAATGAAACAGCAAGCAATTTAGGAGAAGTTCGCAGGCAGGGTGGCCTTGTGAGAACTGGATTGGACATCTGGGGACAGTGTTTGGGAAGCACAATGAGGACATTTGTAGGAGAGGGAGGGTCAAGGCCACTTCATGCTGAGGAGAAGGTTCTAGAAAAACAAAGTCTATCAGGAAAGTCTCAGATTCTTCTAGGAGAGCAAATTTCAGAGTGGTTTTAATATTTAAATGTCAAATATCTATGGAGTACACTTTCAAGTGGGAAGGTGCCTCATGTTCTTTTGTATTCATTTCAGAAGCGCTGATAGTCTTCCGTGTTTTAGATCTGCCCTTTCCCCCTCCTTCTACTTTAAGCTTGATTTCTGGTTATTTGGCTTTATTCTAAAGCCAGAAAACTCCCCATGATACATTTGCTGTGTGTTTTTAAAACTGCACTGTGCTTCAGTTCTGGTATAATACAAATGCTTAAATCTCTTCTGGCCCCCATTACCCAATCCTGAAAAAGTACAAAATATGTAAAATATAGGCAATATTACGGACTAAGTGCTAATCTATTTTTTGTCAATGACTTTGGCAGCAGCACAGAAAACAGCTTCTGAGAGGCTGTGAAACCCTTCTGTGACTCACCGAGGAAGCGAGCAGGGGCTGTGCTAAGTCCCGAGACATCTGCTAGAGCAAGTTTTATTTATACAGTTAGCGTTTAATTTGGGGACTTAGCAAAAGAAAGCCCTCCTCACAGGCCTAGGAGCATGCGTTCCATTTATAAACAAAAGTCAGACAGACCAAACCAAATGAAAACTTCTCCTGGTCTAGCTTCTGTCAGGGGATGGGGAAGTAAGCTCCACGGAGAGCCGCAGGCAGGCACCGGATCTCCACAGCTGATTGGTAAGCATAGGCAAAGGCCTGGGCTCAGGACCCTGAGGCAGGGCTGTGGCCGGGCACAGTCCTGGGCACCCTGGGTTCTCTCCTGGGGATTCAGAGTCCATGGAAAATGGAGCAAATGTGTGTTACGATGAAGGCTCAGGTTTTGGTACAGTTAAGTTTTGGAGATGAACGCTGAAGTTCCTAGGTACACTTTTAGGGCCTCTGAGATTTTAGAGTAGCTCTCCCACTGCTCATGTTATGTTTTCACACCTCAGAACGGTGAACTTGAGGGGCAAACACAACCCAAGACTGGCTGTTCTGCACTCAGAGATTAAGGGGGTTCGGGGGCCATTTTCTATATAGGAGAGCTCTGCTCCCAAGAAAGTATAATGAAATACACCTTTACACCAGGACTTCATTGTTAAAAAACAAAACAAAAACCCAAACCGAAACACATTCATCAACTGCTAAAGCAAAACAACATTTTAAGAATTGTCTCCTGAACCATTACAGATAAAACGTGCCTCATCCCTTATTACTGATTCGCATAACTTTTCACAACTCTAGTGCTGGGGAGAAACTGTTACTTTTTTGGTTCAAATTAAGCAGTGGGAAAAAGCAGCAGCAATACAGACCCAGTGCCAGTGTCCCATCTTCCAAAGGTGTTAGGGAGCTCAGAGGTAAAAAGGAAGACTGCTTGAAAAATTCCATAGATGAATCTGACCCAGCACCTGTCCCTGTGGCTACAGCCAGCGGCACACAGCCCTCTGACTGGGCGGGCTTGGGTCCTGTGGGGCCTTCATGTGGGCTGCAAGAACCACCAAGGAAGACAGCAGTGCTGGCGTTGCTCAGGCAGAAGGCCCCCCAGGAGAGAGAGACCAGATGCAAAACATGAAAGCAAACACAGGTCTTCTGCACACAGGGTTGTTTTGAACAGACTCCTAGTTTAATTATCTCATGGAACGAATATTCTAGCAAATAACAGAGTAAGGGTAGTTTGAAATTAGCCTCTCTCTGTCTATCTCTCTGTCTCTGTTTCTCTCTCTCTGTCTGTCTCTTTGTCTCTCTGTCTCTGTCTATCTTTCTGTTTATTTTTGTCTATATCTGTCTCTTTCTCCATCTCTCCACCTGTCTCTGTTTCTGTGTATGTTTCTTTGTCTGTGTCTGTCTCTCTGTCTGTCCCCATCTCTCCATCTGTCTCTGTCTCTCTGTGTCTGTGTGTGTGTCTCTGTCTCTGTCTATCTCTGTCTGTCTGTCTCTGTCTCTCTGTCTGTCTCCGTCTCTCTGTTTCTGTCTCTGTCTCTCTGTTAGGGCCTAGAATAGCTCAGGCTGGTTATAAAAACCAAAGAGCCTGGGCTCCATTTGCCTCTATTATTACCCTAATTAAAAGTCCTCTTATCTCTTGATTACTCAGTTGCTTAAATGAAAACCTTCTGAGATCACAAGGTCTCTGTGGACAGGACGAGTCTGCTTTGCTTCTTGCTGTATCTTCTGCACAAAACATGCGCAACAGCCCCTTTCACCAAATGCACGCACAAGGGCTGGCGAGATAGCTCAGGGGACTAAGCACCTGCTCAGGCAAGCACAAGCACCAGGGTTCAATCCCAGCATCACATACCGTGCTGGCCCAACCCGGGGAGTTGAATAGTGAGACCCTGTATCAAATACATAAAATTAAAAAAAGAAAAGTGCCTTCTGGAAAAGTCTCACTTTATACAACTGTGCCCCTTTGGCTGAGGCTTGATGACTCTCTTTCTTTTACCTTATACCTGGTGAATTTCCACAATCCAAACCTCCCAGTTGGGAAAAGCTTGAGCCAAAAGAAATAACATTTAGTGGGAACTGCCGAGAAAAATGCGTATTAGAATTTCAAACCAGGGCAGAGAATGTCGGCTCCTGAGGCAAATATGGATGATTTAAAATTTCATCAAGGGGAACATATTTTCTGTCAAGTTCTGAAGTGAATGAGGCTTGAGAAGTCTGGAAAGCTCAGGAGAACTGGTGTCTTTTCGTATTATGGCTTTGTACCCCAGCGCGGGCACCATCTGACAGTAATTATACAATTATACTTTGGGTCCCCGGGGTGCCTTCAACTTCTAGAATGGAGAATGGGTGAGTGAGGCCCAGGGTTCCTGTGGACAAGGTCAGTGGGAACACAGCTAAAGAGTTTGCTGGGAGTGCAGCGGGGACTCGCTTGTCACCTGCAGCCGCTGTGTCTCTGAGGCTCCCTTCCACCCACTGCGTTTCTTGCTCTGTTCTCCCTGCCCTGCCCCCTCAGGTGGCCATGTTGATCTGTGCCGGCTTCCTGGTTGCCTGGATCCCCTACGCGGTGGTCTCGGTGTGGTCAGCTTTCGGAAGGCCGGACTCCATCCCCATCCAGCTTTCGGTGGTGCCCACTCTGCTGGCCAAGTCGGCAGCCATGTACAACCCCATCATCTACCAGGTCATTGGCCACAGATTCGCCTGCTGCCAGAATGGTGGTTTGAAGGCAACCAAGAAGAAATCTTTGGAGGACTTCAGGTAAACTCGAAGAAGTTAGGAAAGACTCAGACTTCCTTTGCTTTGGGACAGGGTCAGGGTTCAGACCACTGGAATGGGCCATCTTCCTGGGAGGAAGGTTGGCAGGGCTTTATTTCCCATTCACCCAAAGTCCTGAAACTGAGTAACTAGTGCCAAGAACAGCCAAGGTGCGGAGCTGCATCTTTTGGAGACACTGGAATGCATCCGTAGTTTGAATTTCCTTCTCTGGACCATGTACTTTATTTTATTATGTATTTTTTTTTATTATTATTATGGCTGGCTCAGCCTGTGCTAGGGGTGGGGCTGGCACAGTATGTGGTACCAAGGATTGAACCATGGTCCTTGTGGTTGCCTAAGCTTATCTAAGCAAGTGCTTTAGACCACTGAGCTATCTCACCAGCCCTTTATTGTATTTCTTAAAGAGAACAAAAATAGCAGAAAACCCTCCAACAAAACTTGAGGAACAGTATAGAATTTCACTAAACAAAATAATAGAAGTTCAGCCATGGTTGTTACATTGCATAATGTTGTCTTCAGCTTAGTTGTTTAGATTACCAGATATAAGCATACCAAATTTGTAAAAAGAATGTATAAGAAATTAAAAAGGAGAAGAAAAAAAACTTAAGCATGAATCGTTCCTTTCAATAGGTCAGCAGAAATCAGTAGTGCAGTTACCCAAGCTATCCTGTATTTATACATAAATTTATATATTTTTCCTTCCTTCTTTCTTTCTTTTGTGGGACTACATACTTTTTACAATGGTGCACATGACATTGGTCCCAAATTAATCTCCCAAGTTGGAGATATTCTTTTGTTTGGGACACTGTAACCCAAACTAAGATATAGGAGAGAAAGGTAGGACTTCTTTGATCTGTGCCACCATGGACGATCTTTCTCTTGAGGATTAGTTTTGATCTCTCTCTAATTCCATTCTTATGCACACAGTCCTCACAGAAGTCGCAAAACTCCTCCGTCTGATATGCTATAGGCATGTGTGGTTATGGCTGTGGAGGGAGGCACGCAGACACGTGTGCGCATGCGTCACCTTGCGTTTTTCTCCCTCCGTGTCCAGGCTGCACGCTGTGACCACAGTTCGGAAGTCTTCTGCCGTGCTGGAAATCCATCAAGAGGTGTGACGAGGACCCGGCCTTGTCATGGACACAGCCACTCACGTCCGTGTCTCTTCATCCTCTCTGCTCACAGTGGGTTGCGGCCACACTTAGCTCTTTGTATTTTTATATTTGGTA
>PVKN010017652.1:0-17220 GCA_004027915.1 Capromys pilorides
ACATCACAGTGTGTCACATGGAATCCAAACTATAGTGTCTCAGGCTAGCAGTGTCTCCGATTTTAAATTTTATTTTTTTTTTTAATTTTATTTATTTATTTATTTGTTTGCTTGTTGTGTTTGTTTGTTTCTTTATTTATTCATTTTTGTGGCTGGCTCAGCCTGCCCTGGTGGTGGCGCTGGCGCAGCATGTGGTGCCAGGGATCGAACTGCAGTCCCCGCAGTTGCCTGAGCCCTCCTAAGCAGGCGCTTTAGACCACTGAACCATCTCGCCGGCCCTCAATTTCTTTTTTATAATGAAAGATCTCATCCTCCTGATGTTTCTTCAAGGTTGTCAGTTGTTCTTTAGTCTTCTGTTGAAAGAATCACTCCTCTTCAGCCTGCTCTCTCTTTGAGAAGGCCCCACAGGCATCTCGTATTGAGCTGGAAGAACTCTTACGGTCCTTGTCCTAGCTGAAGTCCCGGGTTTGCATGGCCCTCCTTCCTCAGCCACCGAGCTGTGCCCGAGACACCAACGCGAGACCTGCCATTGTTTGTGACCTGCCTTTAGATTTTTTTTTTAATGGGCAAGAGAGTTTAACTTTTATGCAATAAAAATCTAAATTTTTTTTTCTGAAATTTTTTGTTATTTTTCCCCTTCATGGTGCTGAGGGTAGAGACAAAGGCCTTCACACTGAGCTGTATTTTCAGCCCTTTTTGTATTTTATTTATTTATGTTTTTAATGTATTTGGCACAGGGTCTCACTACACAGCTTGGACTCCTAGTGATCCTCCTGTTTTCAGCCTCCCCAGTGCTGGGATTACAGGCATGTACCACCACACTCAGTCTTGATGGACTGCCCAGCATGCCTGGGTGGCAGGGTCTGCAGTGCTGGTTCTGCATGTGGTTCCAGGATCAAACCCCGGTCCCTGCACTTGCCTGAGCAGACCCTTAGTCTGCTTAGGTATCTTTCTGCTCGATATTTTATTTTTTTTATGAAACTGGTGATCGAACTCAGGACCTTGCACTTGCCAGGCAGGCACTTGTGCCCCTGAACTATCTCTCCAGCCCCCCTATATTTTATTATAAGACAGGGTTTTGTTAAATTGCTAAATTGTCTAGGGTGGTGGGCTTGAACTTTTGATAGTTTTGCCTTTGACTCATAGAGTGTTAAGATTATAGGCATGTGCCACCACACCCAGGGCTCCTTAGTGTTTTTATATTTAGAGTCCTTTCTCAGAGGATACATATTCATATAATTTTTATTTTACTTTTAACAAAGTATTACTTCATGTTCTACAATTATCTTAACATTTTCTGGGATTTATTTGGGTTATGGTTTGAGGTAAGGATCATACATATAATTGAGAGAAATTTTTTTTAACTAAGGCAATATTCTAGAATCAGAAGTGCCTTCCACTCTTTAAAAATGAAACTCAGCAGGAATAGAAAAATCATAATAAGTAGGTCAAACACAATCACAAGAAACCTTTCACTTACTCAAGATCCATGAGCTGAAGACAAAATGCATGTTCCTTTGCATTTGACTCTATCGAGTCCATGAGATAAAACTAAGCATATCCTACCCATCTGAAAAAGCAAACTCACCATTATTAAAATGCACGCTATTAGACACACTCTTTCACATTCTGGAACATGCAGGAGAAAACGATACAACAGTATCATTGATAGTCATTCATCTGATGCATATTATTGAGAGCCTGTAAGTACAGACATGTTTCAGATTGTGAAATGACTGTGACTGCAATTGCTGTCCTTTGGGACATAGCACTAGCGTGCCTTACATGGTGGAAAAGAGAATGCTGCAATATAATATATGTCCTATGATTGAAAGTGCAATTCATCGAACATACAATTCAGAAATGCCTTAATATAGGACAGAGGCATTATGCGGGAATATGATGTGACAGACGTTACTGGCGTACTCAAAGAGGGGAGAAGAGTAATACAATGCCAGGGTTTAGCCACAGGTAACACTGTTTTGGTGCTACAATCATTCAATATTTATACTACGTAGTGGGCAGTAATATCTGAAATTTAGAAAATGTCCTCCAAAAATGATCAAATTTCCCACCCATCGTTTTCAGCAGTCCAGGTTTCTAGGATCAAGTTAGAACACATTATCTTTCTGTTTCTAGGGAACTGCCTTTATTGAATTATGCCCGTGTCTTTGGCATTTACTGAAGGATAGTACAAGCAGTGGCCTTATTAAGCTCGCCGTGATATTTGTCATAGAAATACAGACATTGTCTATTACATAATTTGCTGTGCCTTTCTCTGTCTAAAAACTTGTCCTGGCTAAATATGTGGCTCAGCATTGGAGTGTGTGCTTAGTGTGAAAAAGCACTTAAGTACACTCTCCTGTAGCCCCAATAATTAATTACAGTAACTAAAAACTTCTTTTTCTTTTCCTTCTACTTTTTCTTTCTTTTTTCTCCCTCTCTCCATTTAAAGAAAAAATTCTCATGGCAACAAATCTATTAACTACATAACTACCAGGCCCCTCCTGACTGTAATGTCCTACTTTATGCCACAATTCTTTATATCTTTATTTTCACTTATGATATTTCATTTCCTAATTGTACTTTGTATGTGATTATTTGATTGCTTTTATTCCATTCCTTTCATTATTCCAATAAATTATTTCTCCCTAGTTATATTGATATCAGGAAGAGTAGTCATGTCAGGAAAGATTCAGCCAGTGTGGACCAGCGCCACTGTGTGCCCCACCTGCTGTGCATGAAAGAAGGAATCCTGGCCAATGAGCATCGGTTCTCAACTTGTAAGGAGGAGCTATCAATACTTCTACCTCATATCGGACACCATGTTTTAAGCAAAATAAGTGAGTACTCTAATAAGAAAGGTATGAACATATTAATATATCCCCTTTTTATTTATAGACAAATGATTTTTGAGTTTTATTAGCTTTCAAATCCACTCCCCAAAGCATGAATATACCCAGGCAAAAATTTTGAAATAACAGCTGGCTGCAGTGGCATATACTTGAGATCCCAGCTTTTTTAAAGGTTGAAGCAGGAGGATCACAATGTATGGTCAGCCTGAGGAATTTAGTGAAATCATGCCTCAAAATAAAAAAAATAGAAAAGGTCTGAGAACACATCTCAGTCTGAAGGTTCAATCCCTAGTAGCACACACACAAAAGAAGATTTTTAACTTCAGTAGGAATAGAATTTTTTTCCTCACAAATTTTCCTAAAATAGGCCTCATGAGTAGGTAAAATAGACTTCTTAGAAGAGGAGATTTCAGGAGCCTGGTTACTAAGTATCTCTCCCATTGCATATTTGAAATACAAAAATGTGCAATTAGTTTCTCTAGGTTCTAAAAGCTGCTTCTTTTCCTTTACTAAATAAAGTCTTCTAAAGTGCCAGTATTTTAGCTCTTGCTGGCTGAATATCTGTCAAACAGGAGTCTGGAGAGTAAGGCAGGGGTTCATGGATGAGGTCATCCTGAGGCCATCTTAACAGTCTTAAGAAACAGGGTCAGCAGAGGTAGCATTTGCTTGTCCGAAGTCTTGCCTGGCTGAGTTCCACAGTTCACCTGAACAAGCAATAAATAAGCTCAGAGGTACGGCACTGTTGACTGTAAATAATGGGGTACAGCAATTACTTAGCAAAGACTTTAAAGGACATTCAGGTAACCACTAATGACATAAATAAAACATTCAGGTATAGATGAGGAAGTCTCCTAACTTTTAGTAAAACTCTCCAATCCAGCAGACAAGCTTCCGAGAGCCTCTTTTGAAAACTGGTATACTAGTAGAAATGCGCACTCCCTATTCATTCATCCACTGGGTTTGGTAAGTGTATATGTACATAGCGTGTGCATGGATATTTCTCTTGTGCCAATGAGACTGCAAAAGGAATGGAAGACACAGTGCGCGCCTCTGAGGAGGTTCCTTCTGGGCTGAGAGATGAGTGATAAGTACGTGAAACAACTGGTGAGTAACACCAGGCTGGATAAAAGCTTGTGAGTGTTCAGTTCAGACTGAAAGCACCAACGAAATTCAGAGATAAGAAAGATCACACAAGGAGAGAAACCAAAGAACAGTTATTTTGAAAGGGATCGCAAAGGTCCTTTTTCCTGTCTCAGGTGTCAGCAGTAAACCATGGCTGTTATGTCCCAGGAAAGACTGAGAACAGACTGTGATATCTTACACCTGTCTTGGGTGATTCACCAGCCTACTGCAAGAACATCCAAGTCGCCCTCTACAGAAGGACAGAGAGCATGGACTTCTTAAAAGTTCTAAAACCCTACATTTGGAAAAGTAAATAATGTCATTCTTCTTGGTGTATAAATTCTTTGTGTTATATTATGAAATTTATTGAGAGCCTGTATGTACAGACATGTACATGATTATTCTGGATAAAGCATAAAACATAAGAATATGGATGAGTGTAGTAGATACGAATTTCAATCCATAAAGTCATGGTAATTTTCATTCAGATTTTGAAAACCATTAATGAAGTTCCATAACCTAATATATAGTATGTACTAGAATGTTCCAGTCAGTTGTTGGGAAGAATGTCTCTGTCTTTGAGTTGTAGCAATTATTTCTTCATAAGTAGTCATTTTATGTTTTCTAAGTCAGTTTATATTTGATGCCCCATCAAGCTGGTTGATTGAGCAGGGAACCTCAGCCATTCATTTTTGTCTTTAACAATGTGTTGAAGAGCTTACGAAAGATGCTAACAATAAAACTCCTTTCAAATGTCCTCTCTTGATTTTCTCACTTTGCTTGAGTTCATGGCTAAATTCTGGAAACTTCCAAGATGCTAAATTATTAGGTATGAGCAAGGAATTCTTTTTTTCTGCATCCATCTCTTCATGCAGGTATCTACGGACCTGCCATCAACCTGGTTGGTCGTTGGGCATTGGTTCCCAAAAGCCACTTTTGAAATGGTTCACCTGGCCTGTTCTGGACAGCTGACTTTATCACTGTCGCACTGGGAGGGTGGGGAACTCAGTGACTGCCTCACCTTTGTTGTCTCCACAGGACCCAAAGGTAACAGAGTATTTCTCTACATAACTTTCTGACATGTCTATGTGGTTATAAATTTTCCAACTGCTCAATTCCTATTCTGAGATCAAGGAAGTCTTCCACTTGCCTAAATCTATAGTAGACTCATGGTTCTCAAGGTTGGGTTCCTGGACTGTCAAGAGGTAGCATCACCAGCATCAGCAGCATGTAGGAACTGATTAGAAATGAAAATACACCTCTCATCCTTACTCTATCTTATATTCTAAGGTAGGGTCTAATGATCTCTATTCTAACAAACTCTTTAAGGGATTCTGATGTAAGATAAAATTTGAGACTCACTGATCCATGCCTTAAGATTTTTCTTCTCCTAGTGAACTTGTTCTCAAATTTTGATAGAATTACCAAGAATTGTTGGGCACCATCCATAAAATTTCTGTCCCAACAGGTCAGGGAAAGACCTGAAAAGTTGCATTTCTAGTTTCCCAGGGGATGATGCTGATTCTTCTGGTGTAGGAGCTTTATTTCCAAGCATCATTGTCTCAGAAGTTTTGGTCAGTATCATAGCTGTCAATTCTCTCTCTTCTTTGTCTTCTAATATTATCTTCTTGATTTCTGTAACCTATATTTTCTGAAAATCTGCTTCTGTAGAGATGCTTTTACCTCAGAGCTAACCATCCCTCACATGACGTGAACATATACTAATGTTTCTGAAAGCCAAGTCTGATGCTAGGCCAGCAGCTCTTAAGCTTCTCATTCCAGGTTCTAGTTCCAGTTTCAGGGCTAATATAGTTGGTCCCTTTCTAGGAGAAAAATCTCACGAGACTCACAAGGAGAGACAGGCCCACTGTTCACTTCATAAGTTATGTTTTATAAATAGTTTCACTGGCTTCTTTCTTCCTAGAACCCAGGAAAAAGATACTGAGCAAAACATGGCCTTGGGGATTTATAGAGCAGGCAGAAGAAGGAACTGGGTGTGAGGGCCAGGGCAAATGAGTGAACAAATGCTTTAAGATCAAATATTGTTTCTCCAAGAAGAAGATTTCTTCTTTCATCCTTTTTGGGAAAACAGAGAGAATCTCCTGACTTTGAAGTTTGAGTATCGCTGTTAATATCAGCAGACTAGTGGAGAGTAAAAAGCGGCCATCGCCCCGTGTTCATGCTTAGTTGAATTTAAATTCTTTTTCTTTTTCCTAGAACATTGTCATGGTTTGCGTCTAGTTGTACCCCCAAAGCCTCATGCAGTCAAGGAGTGGCTTCCAGAGTTTGTGACTAATTCATGATCTGATGCTGGGATTGTGAGTGTGTGGGTAGGGCGTTGGGTTGGGGTGGATAAGCTGCATCACAATGTAGGAGGGAAGAGAGGCCCGTGAGCTCCTGCAGCCACTGCTCCTCCATTTGCTCTTCACTGTTTTCAGCTACCGTGAACAGCTGCCCTCTGCCACGTGCCACCTTGCCTTAGGGCCAGCCAAGTATGGACTGAAACCTCCACAACTGTGAGCTAAATAAATGTTTCATTCCTTAATTTTGACTGTCAGGTATTTTATCCCAGCAATGAAAGAAGAGTAACTGAGATAAGCATTAAATTTCCTAAAGCCCTTGATTGAATTTATATTTGTTTGTTCATTATCTAGTTTCCTGAAGATACACACAGACACATACCATATCTATCTATCTATCTATCTATCTATCTATCTATCTATCTATCATCTATCTATCTATCTATATATCTATCTATCTGCTGAATTACCCCAAAACAATTATTTTTAAATCTATAGGACATAGTCCTACTTTTAGCTAGGCAAGGAGGCACTCCAGAAAAGAGCTTATCTTACATTTTTCTAAAAAATAAAATTTTCTTTTATTAAGTAGCCCATATGGCTCTGTATGAAAATATCTCCTGAAGAACATGCTGAATATTAGTTACCATAATTTTTTAGATTGTTCAGCATCATTTATTAATGCTTCTAAGCAATGCTATTCTTAGAATGGTCCTGAGGGTTCCCAGACAAGAAATAGGACTATCTCACTTAAGGAAAGTTGGGAGACTTTTCTGCTGAGCTTCAGCATGCTGGTTGCCAGTACAGTGATAGATGTGAATCTTGTTCTTTACACTGTGTGTTTTGATAGAGTGCAATTACCTGTGTCCTTCAAATATTTGCTGAGCTTCTTTCTGTTTTATTTTGTTGCTATGGTTGTTTTCCAGTGCTAATCATAGCTCCTTATTTTTCATAAGCCTGAGTATTTATTGACTTGAATTCAAATTAAAATAGTGATTTCCAGTTAATGATTGGGAAGGTTTTCTAACTTCACTCTTGTCTGTGAAACCACCGCCACTACCAACAGCAACAAACTAACATAGAGAAGAAAATAAAGAAGGAAAAATGCAGAGGAAAATAATCTGTGAAGGCTGAGGAGATAGCTCAGCAGCATAAGTGCCTGCTTGGCAGGTGCAAGGTCATGCATTCAATCCCAGTATGAAAACTATCTATGAAGACTATATGTGTGGTTCAGGTACACTTTCTTCTTAATCTTATTGCATTGCACTATTCATAACTGTAATTTATATAGTTTTTATGGATATGTATGTGTGTGACTGATTTTTGTCAATATTGTATTGTCATATGGAAATTGTATATTTTACACTGAGTTTTTAAAACTATTCTAAATATTTTAATAACTTGGATTTTTGATGCCCTATTTGACTTTTCCTTCTGTTTATTTTTGTTTTAGTAACATACTTCCTGATCCTACAAGAAGCCTGCTGATGTCTTGTCCTTTGGTCACATTTCATCTATCTATCTATCTATCTATCTATCTATCTATCTATCTATCTATCTATCTATGTATCTATCCATCCATCCATCCATCCATCCAGTACTGGGGATTCTACCCAGGGCTTTTGTACTTGGCTATATCCCAGCACTTTTTATTTTTTATTTTAAGCCAAAATCTCATTAAATTGCTGAGTTACCCAGGTTGGTTCAAACTTGTGGCCCTCCTGCCTCAGCCTACCATAGTGCTGAGATTAGAGGCATGTGCCAGTTTACTCACCTTAGTTGAATTTTAAATAAATTCCAATACATTTTTTTAATTTATCTTGTAGGCCTGTGATTACTATAACTTTTTCATCAATATTGAACATAAATCCTTATCACCACATTAAGCTCATCTATATCCTGTCTAGAACTTTTAACTTGACTTCTTGCCTTATTTTAATATTGTGCAAGTGTACATATAATGCATAGAATTTTACGAAGTGAACATGTCTCTGCGGCTGCCAAGTCAAACTATGGAATATTACTAGTGTCTCGCTCCTTTCTTGTTCCTGGGACTAATTCCTGACCCCAAAATGAAGGAAGGAAAGGTTCATTCAGCTCAGTTAGTGGAGGTTTCAGTTTATCCTCAGCTGGCTCCAAGGCAGAGTGGCACATGGCAGAGAGCACCCTTTCATGGTGGTAGCAAAGAACAGAGAGCAAAGGGAGTGGCAGCAGCTCAGGCAGCTATTTAGCCTCTCTCCCCTCCTCACATTGTAATGCAAATTACCTGCCCCAGGACAGGTGCAGCATCCACACCCACAATAATCAATCGCAAACTCCAAAAGCTGCCCCATGACTGCATGAGGCTTTGGGGGACACCTAGACACAAAACGTAACAACTAGTATTCCACACTCCCAGAGGGCATGTCCCCCTCCTCATTCCTTTCTGTCTCCTGGTCCTCAAAACTTAAACTTTATTCTGACTTCTATGACCATAGTTTAATTTTACCTATTTTGGATTTTACATATATAGATATACTGGAATTCTTGTAGTTTATCTTTATTTATGTTTGGTTTCTTTGTCTTAACAATATGTTTGCACATTTTTAACTACATATATATTTTTTTGCATATGGCAATGATGGGAAGAAATCACTGGAGAGTTTTAGCAGGGTGAGCATTCATGCATATTTAGTGTTTAAAGCCAGGTTGGCTACTGTGGAGTGAGTGAATAAGATGTAGCAGAGAGGAGCTTCTTGCAAGAGCTCAGGTGGGTGATGGAGGAGGATCCACTTAGGGTAGTAACAGTGAACACAGAGAGAAGTGGGAAGATTCCAGGTAGATTTTGGGCAGAAACCTGACAAGAGCTACTGTGAAAAGGAGAGCAATGAAAGCTAACATCCAAGACTTTGTCTTTATCAACTGGGAACATAGGGAAGGAAGGAGGAAAAAAAAAAAAAACTTTCAGATTTGAATTACTTAGCAGGTCATATTTCCCATATCCGTGAGATATACAAGTGGAGATATCAATAAGGCAGGTGGATATACAATCTGAAGATGCACATTTGGGAATTAGATTCAGCATGCACAGGGTTAAAGATTTGGCTCCAATATTCTGTGTTTATATCACCTTGGCCAAGGCACATAATTTCTGGGTCTTCATTTCTTTGTATAGTAGTAATAATATTATCTCTTTCCTAGGACTGTTATAAATATTAAATCAGAAGGTGAATTTAAACAACTGGGCACAGAGCCTAACACATAACAAGGGTTTAATAAAGGCCCCTGCAACTAGAGAATAGTGATAACATCAAGTGAAGGAGGCTAGAAGTGGGAGGATGATGCCAGAATTTTTAGATCATGGTAGACAGCTTACAATACGTGGCCATGAAGGTCTTTCGTGTGGGGATGTCTGATCTGGCATTTCTAAGAGTACTGGCTGATCATTTTAAGAATTGGCATCTGACCTTGCATTTTCAGACTGCTGATAAGCAAATTGTCAAAACACCAACCAAATAAACAAATAAAAACCCTTTGAGTTTAGGAGAATACAATTAGAAATTATAGCCAATGGCAGACATGTCATCTGAAAGTCATCAGGATAGTCTCAACAATCCCTGGAGATGGAGTGTTGTCGGGAATTCTCTCAGAGCTTGTGCCTGGTTCTCGTTTGCACAATGACGCTGCTCTTGAATAGTAAGCAACTGGAGCCTCAGAGACAGGTGGCATTTTGCAGCTAAGCAGAGTTCCAGAGCCAGAAAGTGAGGCCTCAGCGCTTTATATTTATCAAAGTGCATTAACATAGATGCTGAAGTCAGACAATGCCCAACATTTTAGAAAATATCATCATTCTGATGTATCCAATAGGTTACTTGTATCTAGAAGTGATTCACTGCTTCCAAAAAGATTGCCTTTGACAAAAGAACAACTGCGTAAATATCTAGTTTCTATATACACCTTTGAGGTTGTTGAATATTTGGACTAGCTTTTCTGTGGATCATCTTTACTTTAAAAATGTGAGCAAATATCCTCAGCCAAGAGGATGAACTGAGGATGCTAGTGGCTTTGAATTGACATTAGTCTTTATGTACACACTTGCTATGACAAGTGAAGATGGGCCTTCATAATTCTTTGAGCTAGTCTATTAAGCCCGGTGTCTCAGTTATTCTTCTTTCATTGCTGGAACAAATACCTGACATCCAAAATGAAGGAAAGAAAATGTTTATTTAGCTCACAATTACTGGAGGTTTCAGGCCATACTAGGCTGGCTCTAAGGCAGAGAGGCACATGGCAGAGGCCAGCAGTTCATGGCAGTGGAACAGCAACAATGGCAACAGAAGCAACAGAGAAAGTCTGTTTCTCTGTCTCTCTTATGTTACATTCAGGCTCTCTGCCTCAGGCTATCCACCTCAGGCCACACCCAGAATCCCAGCAGTACTCAAACCCATAATCTCATCCTTGGATCACCCATAATCCCAGTGGATCATGAGTTAATCTCAAACTCTAGAAGTCCCCATCCCATGACTACATGAGGCTTTGGGGGGACAACTAGACACAAACCATAACACCCAGGAGTAGAATAATTATAGTACAGTGTCACATAGTAAAACAATGTTGCCAGCAAGAGTTGAAGATAGCAATAGCAACAGAAATGCTAATGAATTCCTTTTAACTGGTCTTCAAGTTAATGACTGGCACAACAAAGTACCTTAAAACGGAGTTTTAAAATAATCACCCTTTAAGTAATCTTATGATTCTGTAGATTAGGGCTCCGCTGGCTTTTTCTGCCCTTCCGTGTGATGGTGCTGGGGATTTCTGAGGAGTACTACTCCAGTGGTTGGTTGGGTCTGGAGGTCTACGATATCTTCCTTCACATACTTGGTGTCTTTTGGGGAATCATGAAGCTGGGCTCCATTAGATGCCTCTCCTACTCTGAGAAGTTTCAGAGTCTTCTCTATGTGCTCTCTCAAGCAGGTTGGGTCGGCTCCCTATAAGATATTCCAAGGCTTTGAGAGACCACTTCTTCCAAAGCAGGCATAGGACTGAAAGGTACTGTCTCTGCTTTGGTCCAAAGTAGCCATAGAACATCAAGATGCCCATCAAGGACTCAGTCTCCACGTCTTATGGGAGGGGCATCAAGGAATTTTAGTCTCACAGTCAGGGACAATAATTTAGTCTGCTACAATGTCCAACTAGACCTGATAGATGGCATTATATTTTGATGACAGCAGAGGTACTAGAGTTGGACTGCCTGGTTTTAAATCCAAGCCTTAAAATTTTAGCTGTGGGATTTTGAAATATTTAAAAAATGAGGGTTTAGATTGAAAATGTCTCCCAGGGCCTCATATGCTCATAGGTAGAGGTTTTAGAAGATCATTGGAGGGTGATAAAACTGATTTGTGTTAGGAGGTTGGTCACTGAGGGCATTGCCTGATGGATGGATTGCCCTTCCCAATGTCTCCCTTCTTGCTCTGCTTCCTGGCCACTGTAACATGAGCAGATTTCCTCTGCCCAAAACCTTCCATCTTTCTTTCCTACTTTGAGGTTAGTTGACTGTGGACTGAAACCTCTAAATCTATGAGCCAAAATAAACCTCTCCTTTAGTTGCGAATGTTGACTATTATGTCCCAGGCATGAGAAAATGACTAAGACGCACATTGAGTGCACTTTATATGCTATATACTCATTTTTAGTGTTTATTTCTATGGTCTTTGATGAACTTAAATACTTTGCTGACAGCCCATACAACCAGGATAATTTATTTATTTATTTATTTTGTGGTACAGGGGATTCAGCATGGGATCTTGTGCTTGCCAGATGGGTACTTATGCTGCTGAGCTATCTCCTCAACCTCAGGATAAAGAACATTTATATCTCCTTAAAATATGCAACGTTTCCTCACACTTTCTTCTACTTAATGTTCTCCAGATACAGCCCAAATATTGATCTGCCACCACTGTAGATTAAATCTCTCCTATAATTTTATGCAAAAGCATTATGTGGCACATACACTGTTGGGTGGGACTTTTTCACTTAGACATTTTTGAGATTCAACCATTTTTGTTTTGTATTGTCCTTTATGTATTTGGTACAGGGTCTCACTATGCAGATAGGAGTAATAGTGATCCTCCTGTTTTCAGCCTCTTAGTGCTGAAAACAGGATTACAGGATTATAGGACTGTGCCACCATGGTTGGATTCTGTGGCCAGCTCAGCATGCTTGGGAGCATGGCTGGCATGGCAAGTGGTGCTGGGGGTTGAATCCCGGTCCCTGTGCTTGCCTAAGCATGTGCTTAGTCTGCTGAGCTATCAGCCTGGTATTTGTTTTTATTGTACAAAAATATTCTGTGAATATACCAACATTTATTTGTACATTTTCTTTTGATAGACTGTTGGGGGTTGTTTCCAGTTCAAGCTACTGTGAAAAAGGTATCAAGAATATTTGGATATAAGTCTTTGGGTTAATCTCAAACTCTAGAAGGTTTATAACACTGGGAAATTTCTAGGAGTAAGATTGATGAGTGTTACAGGAGGTATATGTTTATCTTTTCTGTTTTGTTTTGCTTTTGCATCACATTAGGTAGTCTAGGCTTGCCTTAAACTCGCAATGTAGTCCAGGCTGGCCTAGAAGTCAAGGCAAGTGTCTTGCTTCAGCCACCTGTGTGCTGGAATTAGGCATGTACCACCACACCTGGCTATCTGTTTGTCTTTTAGAGAAAATTTGAAAATACTTTGCAGTTTTGTGGCATTATATTACATTTCACCAACAGTATTTGATAGCACTGTTTGATCCATAGCCTTGTTAACACAATATTGTCTTTTTAACTTTAGACATTCAATGCATACGTGGAGAACTTCGTTATTTTAACTTATATTTCTCCTGATGACCAATGATACCAGACATCTTTTCACGTGCTTGATCACACATCTTCTATAGGCCATAAATATTTTCTATGCCTCATTTCATCAGAAAAATGGGAAAATATTAACTATATACAATCCTAGAGTTTATAAGATTAACAATACCTGTATCTATATCTATGTATCTAACTATTATCTATCTACTCTGGAATACAGTATATTAGTTTTATCACTGCTTTCAAGAAATTATATAAAAATGTAAAGTCAAAATAACAAATTTATTGACTCATAATTTTGCAGATCAAATTTTGCACACAGATCTTATTGGGTTAAATTTGAGTAACTAGAAGGACTGTGTTTTTTTCCTGAACATCTAGGAAAGAATCTGTTTCTTTTCCTTTTTTTTACTTCTGTAAAGGATTCATATTTCTTGTCTGGTAGCTTATCTGCAGGCTACTGTGATAGAAAGGCTATAGCTAATGTCAAACCTAGTTTCATTCTTTATCAACTGGACCATTTAATTTTAATTTGAATCTTGACCAGAGTAAAAGATTCTCAAGGCTATGAATGGATCATCGATACGCTACACTGATCTGTGGAGGGATCCTAAATTAATAGCTGAGTCAGCCAGAATAACTGAGAAGTTGGATTAATGGCTTAATGTACTATTATGCAGTGGGGCCCCCTTGGAGGAAGGAGGTCCCTGGGCATGACCTTGAGGGTGTATCTCTTGCTTCTGGCTTTTTCCTGTGTTCTGCTTCCCAGTGGTGATGAGTCAAACAGCTTTCCACCATGATATTTTTGAAAAAGCGTCAGATATTTTCCCTGAACAACAGGAAAACTGACTGCACCCACTGCGTGGATATGGGCCTGTGAATCATCTTTTTAACTGACACTTTCTTAGCAGGGAAATTTCAGACAATCCTATCAGCCACCTTCACAGAATTTCAGTGTGAGTACTGGAGTAGGCGAAGTGAGGAGTGCAAACAAATGGATCTTCAAGTGCCCTGAAGCACAGTGAGGTTAGCACTCTGTGGAAAATTCACTCAGCTCAAAGAAAGGAGCCAAAATGCTAGAGAAAGAAGAAAGCTGGGCAATTTTTGAGAAATACAAAGTAAACAGTAGAGACATGGAAGCAATGACTTAACTCCTGGCAGAAGGGACCAGTTCTGAGAAATTCCCAGAGTTCTGGTAGGCTGAGAAGGCTGGAAGGCTGCAGGTCTGTGGAAAGGAGAGTTAAAAGCCTGAGCCTAGAGCCCAAGAACCCCTGAAAAGTCTGCTGACCTTTATCAAGATCTTGTTTTTGCCCTAGAGGAGTCAGATGACTGGAGAAGACCAGCTCCAGTTTGTTACAAAGAGAGACTGAACCAGAGGTATGACTTATGGAGCAGTGATTCTCGATATTTTTGGTAGCAGAGCCTGGTTTTGTGAAAGACAATTTTTCTCCCCTAGACTGGAGAAGAGATGGTTTGGGGATGAATTAAGTGCATTAGATTTACAATACACTTTATTATCATTACATTGTAGTAGGTAATGAGTTAATGATATAATCATTATCATTACATTGTAGTAGGTAATGAGTTAATGATATAATTCACCATAATGCAGACTCAGTGGGAGCCCTGAGCTTGTTTTCCTGCAGCTAGACAATCACTTTTGGGGGCGATGGGTGGCAGCAGCATGAGGGGTGTGTTGCTTATGCCCAGCCTACCACATAACCTTGTTTTGCTTGCTGTCAATGCAGAAAGCCCTGCTTCACAAAGATAGAATGTTAGAAATGAAAATGGATTTTTATACGGTTTATGTGGTAATCTCAAGATATTTTGTCTTTGCTCTAAGAAGGCCATAATCATTTGTGATCTCAAGTTGTTGATTCTGTTCTAGCACAAAATTGATTCATCTGACTTATGCATAAATGGGTCATAGACCCTTTTCTATGGGGGATGGATGGGAACATCTTATGCGTAGATGCCCTCAACCCCCCAAAACCCTCATCTGCTTATGGGCAGGGCTTTGGGGAAGTGACTGAATCAAGATGTGGGATGCTGGATTAGTGCACTGCTGGGCTTGCAGCTAAGTGTGATGTTGAAAGCTGCAGCCTGGTGGAAAGAGATGGGTTGCTGTGGGTGTGGCCTGGAGGATGTGTATCCCTCATCCTCCTCTCATTGTGTGAGCTGCTTCCTGCCTGTCCTGCCCCTCTGCCTTGGAAACAGCCAACTATGAACAGAAACCTCTGCACATTGTGAGTCAAAATAAACCTTTGCTACTTTAAGCTCTAAGTGTGAGATATTTTGTTCCAGCATAGTAACTAAGGCAAAAGTAATGCTCAAACTATTTTGAAATCTGAGTCTGGAGATCGAACACCACCTGGGAGAAAGAAAGCCCTGGCATGGTCTTTTAAAACATCTGCTAATGTCTGAAACATGTAAAAATCCCCAATGTTCAGTCCTCACTCCTATAATTCCAGTTTGGCTTTAAATGCATCCACTTTACCTGCCAACTTGAATTCAGTTGTCATTCTTCCTTGAAATGACACATTGAGTTTGTTGAGAAGATTGGATATGTCACATGAGTAAAGAAGTTTTGTAACCCATCCTGTGTCATTAAGATATGCTGCCAGTAATGGATAATTTTCTAAAAAGAATTTTCTGGAATGGCTTTCATAATTCAGAGTTCTGGCCAGTCACCTGCATTTAGAGAACCACTTCTGGGTCTGGGTATAGAAGGAGTCACGTGCGTCCCATGATCACAGGATACAGGCAGATCCGCACACAATTGTGAGTTAAGAGCATGCTTTTTTATGTGGTTGATTACTTATTTATTTATTTGGTACAGGGTCTTGCTACACAGTTTTTACTTATAGTGATCCCCCTATCTCGGCCTCTCCATCACTGGGATTATAGCCATGCACCACCATTTCTGGCTTCGGTGATTGGCACCGAGCACCAAGGATTCTGGGGCCAGCATGGCACGTGGTACAGGAGATCAAACCCGGGTCCTTGTGCTTGACAGGCAGGTGCTTAGATTGTCAAGCTATCTCCCCAGCCCGTGGTTGGCAGCTTTAATCACATTCTACAGAGTGTTAAGTTCAGATGACAGTTTTTTGGCTTTAAGTTTTTCTTTATAGATGACATAGCTTGTAGGCTCACATTCAGAACCAACCTCTTAGATCTAAGTACTGAAACTAGAAAGCCATTTAGTCATTGCATGTGCCAACCCAAAATTGACAATTAAATTTTCCTAATATGTAATGATTCAAAGAGTTGGATAGTTTTGCCTCTGAGGTATTGTCTGGTAACAAATGCACATAACAATCTTGGGCACAACCCCCTGAAAAATATTTTGCATTACTCTCTTGTTGTGAACATTTGTGGACTCCTCAACCCGATGGCATACCATAATGACTCATCAGTCCTCTCTAAAAACTGTACTTCAATATCTTCTGCTATGTCATCAGTTCATCCAGTTGTGCTGCTAGCTGAAAGAAACACATGCAACCATTTGAACCACAACCTTTCTTAAAAGTTCATGAAATATTCTTATTAGTAATCAAGACCAACTTTTCATCAATAATAAATTTTTCACTTGAGCAATGCAGTTAACCACTAAAAAGATACTATCGGTGCAGAGACTGGGTGTGGTGGTGCACGCCTGTAATCCCAGTGCTTGGGAGGCTGAACACAGGAGAATCACTACGAGTCCAATCTACATAGTGAGGCCCTGTAGATCCTGTACTAAATACATAAAAAAAAAAAGATACTATCAGTGCAGACACATTTGAGAAAGTGGTGGTCTTCGATAATTGTTTCTGTTGTTGTCTTTGCATTATTTTCTTTTAAAACACTCCAATGGCTAGTCTTTTAATTCAGTTTGGTCTCCATGAGGTAAAGCAGTTTTGAGGATTTTATGATTGTGTTGGCTAGCCGGTCACTATATATTATGCAAAGTGGGGTTGGAGAGTCCTAATAACCTATTGCAGTGAACTCATAATTTCAGTAGGAGTATCAGTATTTTCTTTCAAATGAAGCTTTCTTTCTTTCTTTCTTTCTTTCTTTCTTTCTTTCTTTCTTTCTTTCTTTTTTTGACAGTCTTATAGTCTTTTGC
>PVKN010017653.1:0-17219 GCA_004027915.1 Capromys pilorides
CCCTCCCTCCCTCCCCCCCTCCTCCTTCCTTCCCTCCCTCCCTCTTCGAATTACACCTCAAACTCAATTTTATTTTCTTTCAAAGAATCTAAGCTAAGGTAATCAGATCAAGTCTATAAAGTTAGGGTAGTGAGACACAGAAGGAGCACAGGGGAAGGACATGGTGTCACTGAGAGTGAACGAGAGCTCTGCCGCAGAGGACATGACTTGTGGGCCTGGTGGTCACAGGGAACAACACTACCACTCAGCATTTCTGTAATGTGAGCATTAATAAAACAGGTCACCACATAGCTCATCTGCTCCCTGTGGCCTCAGAAAGGCACAAGGCAACTTCTCACTAGCCTCTCCAGCACAGCTGTAGGGCACATAACCTGGACCAGGGTTTACCTGCATTCCTGAGGTGCTCTGAATTGCACACACAGCCACCTTCTGAATCCCCTCCACCCACTGCCAGACCCTCTGAATTCTGCAGAAGCCAAGCATGACAAGCAATGTACAGACACATAGCTCCTGTGAAGTCCTCTCTTTAGAATCCCACTGCCCTCTTGAAAATTACAGAAGCCAGGCAAGGTCACAAGGACAGAGCAAGAAGAGAAATGGAAGAATTCTTTTAAGGACAGGGGCTCCTTCTGTCAGAGTTAAAAATAAACTCTTAGCTACTACACCCAGCTCCTCCCCTCCACAGGCCAATAGGCCTTGGCAGAAGACTCTCCTCCTGCATAGGAAATGAGGCCCTCAGGGACGAAGGGAAAGGACACTTGGGGAGACCTGAGCGAGGGCTCCCCAACTCCTAACTCTTGGCTCCTATCTACTCTCCCCAGACTCCCTTTCCCCCAAATGGAACTTAATTCCAGAAAACGCACAGAGAATCCCCCTGTACCATGACTAGGACCAACATCTGCCCAGAGATTGTAATAATTATAAAGATGAGAATGCCAACGTGAAACTAAAGGAATGTCAACGTGAAACTATCTTGTAGCTAAGCAGATGTTCTGGCTACCTGTTTTTTTCATCTGGCTCCCCAAATTTCCAGGATCCTCAGGCAAGAGAGAAAGAGGTTACACAGTGCAGAGAGATCACCAGCACCTCTGCCTCTTCAGTCAGAGGGAAAAAAGAAATTCACATTCTCCTGACATTCTACAGGTGGCTGAGCTGGGAGGGCCAGAGGAGCTAGGGCCAGATTCAGTCAGGAAGGAGGCCCCAAAGCCAGGACACAGTTATTCTTGGACACTAATAAGATGAGGTCATGTTTGAGAATGCAGTAACCTGAAGCCCAACACTGAAGTGGAGAGCTCACTTTGCTTCAGGAAGAGAGTGCAGTGTGAGCAGTGAGTAGGCTCCCTCCTTGAGCATCAGGGTGAGGAGACTGTCCCAAGCCAGTTTTCCCACTCACCTCTGAGACGGAGGTGCGCTTGGAGATGGAGCTTAAAGATGTTAGACCTAAAGGCCTAGTCAACTCTGGAGAACCTGTTCACCTTTCCCTGTCTTTCCCTACTGACAAATAAGCAAGGCAGCATCACTGAGCTTATGTCCATGGTATACAGGCGCCTGAAGAAGCACCAACCACAGCTCATTTTCCTGCATGCGGCACAACAAATTAGCTTCAAAATGCCATCCAAGCTGGGGCGTAGGGGAGAACGTGGCACATGGCAAAGAGGGAGGGTGCAGGTGAAAAATGAGACAAACAATTCAGTAGTGTGGCAGGAAAACCTGGAACAGATATCAGGGCCTGGCTGTGAGAGGAAGACTGCAGCAGTGGCAAGTTTATTTTTAGCCATTAGGACAGAAGGGCTGAGTAACAGTCGTGGTCCCCAGACAGGAGACCAGGTAGCAAATGGAAAATACACGCTGGAAGCCTCCCAATGACATAAATGATTAAAATGGCGGCAAAATGGTCAACTTTGTATCTCCAGAGAAACGGGTGATCCAAGTACAGGGACTGGCACAGGAGATTCTGTGGGTCTCCCTTCAGCTTCCTTTCCTTTCTGGGACTGGTGAGATTTCACTTTTGCTTCAGGTTCAAAAGAAGAACCTGAAGTCATGGAAACAAGCCAGAGAGAGTGATGTCATCCACAGTACAGCTCCCCATCCCATCATCTTCTGAGGGACAGAACCAGCTTCAACAAGAGCCACCAACCTTCCGCCTGTGACACCACTTTGCACCTCTCAAATGAGTCCCACATAGGCACCGAGCAGGCACTTCCCCAACGCACCCCTCAAGAACAAGATGCCCTCTCACCTAACTCTTTTGGAAAGATTGGGTTCTCAGTACAATGAATATGCAGCTTGGCTAATCCTCAAAGGGAATATCACATACAAATAGGGACTGACTGACCTTGAAGCCTTGTCCTAGGCCATACCATCAGCCAGCTGGCACAAAGAGGTGTTTAATGGAACAGGGAATGAACTCTCCCAAGAACTCTACAATGCCTGAGTCTATGCCTAACTTCATACCTCTTTAACTTCCTTCTCCAGTGAAACTGGACAACCTGGTACACAGGACCCCAGAACCCAAACTTCCAGGGCTGAAACCACTGCTTTTGCCTTGCACAGACAGGAAGAAAAGACAGAACAGGCGTCTCCAGGAATCCTCTCCTCCTCTTGCTTCCCAGACTCAGGATTTCTTGTCTTACCCAGCATTCTTTACGGACTGAGTGGACTTGGACACAAATGATAACTTCCTCATTGGTTCTGGGAAGCAGTCCCCAGCTGGCAGCTCTGGCAGCCCCTTATCTGTAGCTATGTCTGGGGGTAATGTGAAAGCAGGGACCCCAGTGAGTGAACCAGCCACATACCAAAGCAGAGCTCAGCACACTAATCAAGTTGTGCAGCTAATCACAATGGCCTTCAAATATACCTGCATTCTAATGAGAAGGGAGGCTGGAGTTGGAAATAAAGAAATCCTCATCTCTATCACACACCACCACATTATAATTCTTGATTTCAATGGAAAAGACCACATTCTGATTTGCAAGCCCATCCTCTGCCAGTAGCTGGATAGAACATTTTCCAAGTCCTCATTCAACAGGAGATCAGCTGGTCAGTGATAATTATCGATTAAATGGACACAAGCTGCCCTACTAAAAGGGCAACCACACTGGCCCAGATACTGCTATTGGTCAGACTTGGAAAAAGTCAGCACCCATCCTGCCTATACTCCACTTCTGGCCCCTGGCACAGCCAGCTTCTGACCCCTCTGCCAGCACTCAGGATTGCTGGATCCCAACCCTCTGATGTGGGCACTGCAGGCCAGAAAGCTTAACTGACCTACTAAATGTCCCACAATTTGATAGGACACAAAGGATAGAACCATTTTTGAAATGTTGCTATTTTTTGTTTGGTTGGTTGGTTTTTGGTTTTTGCTTTTGTTTTGTTCTGCATTTTATTCTATTTTCTTATCTAGCATGTAACTAGAGCCGAGAGCAGGCTCTTCTCTATATCTATACTTACACAAAAATACACATATGTAACCTACATCTTAAAATACTAACATTAATATCAGTTTCTTCTTAAGGATCAGAAAAGCTCCACAAACTGAGCTACATACTTTGTGTACATTAAGCTATCAAGCAACATGGCCTCCTCTCCTCACTATAACCCATTTGAAGGCAACTTATGTGAAAAGATCCTAGCTGATACATTAGTGGAGTTTGGCTTTGGGCTGCCAGGTCCACAATCTCAATTCTGCCACTCTCTAACAACCAAAAACCCAAGGAACCCAGACCAGAGAAAGTCTCAGGGAACTAGGTGTTCAGAGGCCAACACCAAGTAAAACACTGAACCCTTTTTTTAAAGTACAACATGATATTTCACTGAACCTTTTACACCAGCCCAGTCCCTTCCTCTGTGAGAAGGAGGCAAGAAAGATAGTAGGTACTGTTGGCTCTAGACTGCTGCAAGGTCTGGCTCTATTTACTCCTGAGCCTTAAACCATTAACAAAAGAAGTTACAGCCCTAGAAAAGAATTCTGCCCTGCCCATCAGCCTCCCACCAAGACACCACCACCTGGAAAGGTACAGTACAGAGAAGAGGGGGGAAGCCCCCTCACACAGACCATAGAAGGGCCTGAAGCAGATCAGAGAAAGACAGGAAAGCGCAGCTCCTGTGCCATAGGTCTTGGGCCATCAGAGATCCCCAGCTCAGAAGATGCCAGGGCTACTCGGAACTGCTGCAGGTACTGTGCTCTTCCCGACCCTGGCAGGCAGCCCACCGAGCACAAAGCGTTCACATCCCCTATGATTCCTCTGGTTCAGGATTTAGTCAGGGACTGAGTTTGTTTGTGGTCATCCTGAGGTATGGCTACTCCAGGCCTTCCTCCCAGCACCTGCTTTTTAAAGAAAAGAGTAACAATACATCCTATCCCTCAGGGTCCTGAGCAATCAAAACATCTTCTCCAAAGTGGATACCAATACTTTCATCCTCCAAAAAAGCCCGTTGTTTCCCAGATCTCAAAACTGAAAAAGCACCATGAGCCAATCCAACTTTGATACTGCCTCTGTGACCGCAGGAGCCCTGCTGAATTTGACAAGTCAGGGCCAAGACTAGCACAGGCATACACAACCAGGAAAGAGTCTCTTAAAAGAAGAAATCAGACCCTTCCCACAAAAAAAAAAAACAGAAACTAGATCCTTCCCTCTAAAGTCCATCAACCCCACTTCAGCTATTTCTAACTTTTTTTTCTTTTTTTTTTATGTTTTATATTATCCTTCATTTCTTGATTTGGTGGCAACTGACATAACTAAGTACACTGATTTTAATTCTGTGTATGAAGTTTACCTGTTGCAATCTCATAGCTCTAACCTTTCTAACATCTTCAAGTCCCTCACACATTTTAAAACTTGTTCATTTGTGAACCCCACCCTCCTGCCTTGCCTGCCTACTCTTTCTACATTCAACTTCATTTACCAGTCTCCACAGAGCTCTATCCAGCAGCCACAACACAGTGGCTGCCTGACCCATGAAATGTGGCCAGCAAGTGAATTTATAAATTAGTTTCATTCCTTCACATTTATTAATTCTAATTTAATAGCCACACCTAGGTAATGGCAACCATGTTCAACTAACCAGCCTTGCCTACATTTGTTCATCTGTCTTCTTCACATAGATTCTTTGACCCCCAAAACTTTATAAGTCACTTTTTACAGAAGAAAAAATACAGTAAGTGCTCACTAAACTGTTACCTACCCAGAACCACAATGGATGTATAAGAGGCTGGCTTGGACAGTGAGATGTCACCATCCTGTCATTCCATCCAGCACACCCCAACTTGAGACACTGCCACTCTCCCAGCTATACTACCTGGCTTCAATCCCACAGGTGCACAAGATGAGCAGTGTGGACCAGGATGTTGCCTGGGGTTGGGGAAGGATGGGGGGATTCTTTCTCTCTAATAGGCCTACACCAACCAACAGAGGATCTAATCATTTTCCCTTCATGACACCAAAGGAAGCCATATCACAGAGGCACATGCATGACCTGAAGAAGGAGGCCTGGTGGAGAAAGGAGAAACCTCCAGACTACCAAGTGGAAAGACAAACTGAGATAAGTTACGACAACATTCCATATTTTGTAAAGCTGTACATGCTTCAACTAATCAGTGTTGCGCAGCAGGGCAGGACAGCAGGACAGACTTTAATTAAATTTGTTCAGCTAATACCTGAGAGTTACCATGATACAGTAAGGCAGGAAGGAGCTAAGAAACTCCATGGGAAATATAACCAATTAATAATAAAGTGTTGAGGCTAGCAGTGTGGGCCAAAGTAATAATAGAATTGCCATATTCTTCTAAAAATAATATTTACATCAAATACTCCTTAAGAAAAGGAAAAGGTAGGAAAATAAGCTTGTTATGCTGATCAAAACCTCATGGTGCTTTGGGATACTTTAAGGTGACAGATACCCACCTAGTGCCCAATGGCCAACAGGCAAAGGAAAGCCAGTGATCAGACGAGCTCCCCAACTCAAGGCTCTCTGGGGCAGCAGCCAGCCTCTGCCTGTCAACATCACTGCAGTTAGGAAATAGGCAGACAGGAGGAGTCAGGCAACCTGGACTATAATCCTGCCTCTGCCAAGTGAATGGCTACTTTACCTAGAGCAAAACACTCCTTCTCTCAAGAGGGTGGCTTTCTCATGGGCAAAATGAGGGTGATGAGTGAGGTGACCACTGAAGTCTCTTTCAACTCTGCCTGGAAGTGCAGAGCATGACTCAGAAGTCCACAGGAGAGATGAGATGAGGTCACAGCACTCACCAAAAGCCTTCCTTTTTTTTTTTTTTTTTTTGCTGGACCGAGGATTGAATTCAGGGCCTAGCCCTTGCCGGCGGGTGCTTATTCTACCGAGCTATTTCCCAACCCCAGCCAAAAGCATTTTTATACCAGCTCTCCAAGAGGGTAAAGTAAGTTGGGACCATCTGTAAAACACTGATTTTATTTCACAGGGCAAACAGGTCATAAAACCACATAAAGCGAGCAGGGCACTTGGGCAACTACCACTTCCAATAAACTCTCACAACACAAAAAGTAGACCTCCTGTCCTGCAGGAATAACTCATCACAGAGATGTCTTCTCACCTTTGCTCAGGCATCTTCCCAACCAGATCACCGATCCTGCCTGCCTGACTTCTTCCCTTGCTTTACAATCAAAAGGCTCCTACTTTTGAAAATCATTTCACTACTCAGCGTCTAAAGTTAATCAAAATTCAACATCAGGACATCTCTCTGGTGCATGTCTCTGAACAGTATTCTTCCAACAAGATTCCCACAAAGCTGTAATCATGTCTCAGCCAATATTTGGATACAAAAGTGCTGCTGACACTGCTATCCTCACCAAATGCCTTGTCCCTCCTTTCTTCCTCTATTATTAAGTTTTAACACAAAGATGTGTGGGAAATCTACAATTTAACAATTGAGTCAACTTCTCAGCTGGGAACAAGCTGCCTGTCAAAACAGACTACGACTTCAGTCTTCGCCCACTTCTAACCAAGAAAGGATAAACTAAGCGCTATTCGATATACTGCAGGATTCTTCCTGTCAAAACTATTCAAAGGAGAAAAATACCCAAATTTTGGTCCTATACATTATGACAGAAATTTGAACTGCCACCCAAAAGTAGCCTAGAGTGTGGTGTTCATGCATCTGTGTGTGCATGTGGGTACATTAAACAGGATAAGGAGACACTGAGAGCTTTTCTTCTTAAGTCTTTATTCTCCCAACTTTCCAAGAGAAAGAACGGGCAGTATCTGCACTGCTGACAGGCAAAGGCAGATGGCATCTCAGGAAAAACAGAAAACACTCCTGGAAAGCACAGAGGTCACTTCATCAAGGGTAGAGTAACTGTGGGCAAACTATCCCCAAGGTCAGAGCCAGTCAGCAGGAAACCTCCCCCTCTGCTGCCCCTCATCCTGGAACAGGAGGTCAAAGGCATAAATGTTACAGTGCTTAAGACACTGATCAACTCCCTCTCCAACAGTCAACCGAGGTGCCATGGCTGGGTTTATAGAAAAAAAAAATAAAAAAGAAATCTAAAAGCACCGAGAATAAAAGCAGAATATAAATAATTTGAGTTCTTATAATCCAGCAAGCGGACATGAGTCCTCTCAAAATCACCAAGTTTTTGTAACATCTAATTGTATATGCTAATAGGCCCACCCATAAATCACACAGCTCAGTTTAGTATTTGTCAACTGAAACCAAGCCAACTTTGCAAACTGAAGGGGAAGAGAAAAAATATGAACACAGGAAGTATTTCTCTCCTACTCCAATTATTAAGGCACCCTAGGGGAAACAAACTTGTCCTGTCACCTTTAGAGATGTGGTTTGACCTGAAACCCTTCTAGAAAGAAAATCTTTCCGGTGATCCTGAACAACTTGTTCAGACTTCACCTGGGTCCCATATTCCATGAGAGCAGACTTCCAAGTCTATTGTGTTCAACTTCTGAAGTGGTGTGGTCATTTAAATCATCAAGCTCCCTCCTGACACACCCACTCAAGAAAGAGGGAAAAGCTAGGTTTCCCCAGGTCACGAACAGCGACCAGCGTCCAGGATCAAAGTGGCCCTCCCCAGTTGGCGGAGACCTGGCCTGCAACGACCAATGAAGCCACAGACTGGAGAGCGCGCACGGGGCCTTCTGGCAGCCCATCTGGAGGCCGGCGGGCGCGAATCACAACAATCCTCCCCCGCGCGGCCGGGGGGCGGCGGCCGCGGAATCTCCAGCCTCGCGCCTCCCGGCCGGCACGGCCGCCCTCGCGAGGCCCAGGGAAGTGAAATCACACATTCCGGCTCCCAAATAAGGAGCGAGGCGAAATAAACCTCGGAGCTCCGACTTCTCCAAACCGACCGACCAACCCGCTCAATGAGTAATGGGCCTTTTGTGCCCGCAGAAAGGAAGAAAGGAGGGCGGAGAGGATGGAGAGCCTTTCCCCGGGAGCGCTAGGGCGCCAAGATGGCAGAGCCCTCCGCGCGCCCTCCGGTCCCGGCCACCGAATCCCGCGCAGCCCTGGGCGCCGGAAACTCTGGCCGGCCAGACCTCCCGGCCCGCCGCCGCAGCCGCGTCCCCGGGCGCCCCCGGCGGCCCGGTCCGCCCCTTCCCGGCCCCACACCTACTTTCAGGGCGAATTTCTCCTGCGTCCTCTTGTTGAAGATCTGCAAAACTTTGCCGTTGATGCCCAGCCCCAGGACCTGGCTGGTGACCTTGTAGTCGTCGATGATGGCGTTCTTCTTGATCTGCATGTTCGACTTGACGTGGAACTGCGGGAACTGCTGCTGGGGCGGCGGCGGCGGCGGAGGCTGGGCCGGGGGCTGCGGCACCGCCGGGACGGGGGGCTGCTGCGGCGGGGGCGGCGGCGGCGGCGGGGCAGGCAAGGGCGCGGGCGGCGTCTGGCCCTGCGCGTTGGACAGCATGGTGTCCGAGGCCGCGGAGGCGGGCGGGCCGGCGGCCGCCCCCTGCTCCGGCGCGGGACGGGGTCCCCGCCACCCCCCGCCCGGCGGCGAAGTGCGCTCCGGGCCGGAGCCGGCGTCCCCGCCCCGGCCCGGCTCCAGGCTCTTCGGGTCGCGGGGCTCCGTGGGTCCCGCCGCGCGCCGCTGGCCGGCACCCACCGGCCCGGCTCCCTCCTCGTCCCCCGGGGGCCTGGCTCTCCGGGGAACGCGTGACGGCGGGGCCCGGCCGGGGGGAAGCGGCCGCGACGGAGTACCGAGTCCGGGCCCGCGGCCGCGTCACAGGCTCGTCTGCGTCCGGGGCCGGTTCTTAAAGGGGAGGGTCACGGGGGCGGGGCCTGGGGGCGGGGCGGCCCTTAAAGGGAAGGACGCGAAGAGCTGCAGACCCGGTGGACTGGACACTGAGGCCTTGAGTCCTAGAGGACCGGGCGAGGGGACAGAGAAATCCTGGTCTTTCTCTAGGGCCGCGCAGACGAAAGAAGGAGGCGTACGAAAGTTACTTAGTAATTCAGCTAGAAAGCCTGCTGCTGCCCAGTTGTCTGAATCTTAGCAATGCCCACTAAAGCAGACCCCGCCGAGAGTCAGAGTGTGAGACCACTGCTTAGAATGAGGGTATGTAAAGTATGTCCTTGGCATTGTACTGTGAGTCTTACAGGTCTCTTCTGAGAAACTTACAGTTTTTCTAGTAAAAGTTACGCGGACGTTTTAGTAATTAGGACCCCTGAATATATTCTTATGTAAATAAATGCAGGAGAACCCAGGGTGGGGACAGGATACATTCAGAGAGTGGCTGCCCTCATCTCCTCCCCTTACCATTGACTTGCTGTGCCACCCGTGCTGAGGCTGGTACCTGTCTCTAGGAGAGCTAGGCCTTTCTCTAGGGTTCTGGACAGAATCCCCAGAGAGGTGTGGCAGAAGGGACAGCAAGGAGAAGGGCTCTAGCTCCCAGGGTGGAAATGTCGGTCCTTGACCCTACAGTAATAGGAGGAATAAGCATTTGTAAGGAAGCCTAGTTCTAGTCTGGGTTAGGCCAGTAACCCTGGAGAAGATGCAGCACCAAGGTCTGGCGGACGCCGCATAGACCAGGTCGCAGGAGGATCTCAGGAGGCACTAAATACCTTCCTGCAGGCCTCCTCCGTGGTCCAGCTAGAGGGACAGTTAAGACAGAAGACAAAGGAACAGAATCAGAAAGGCAAAACCTCAACTTAATTACGGACAGAGCCAAATTATTAGACATAGGTCGGGACAAAACTCCTCAGAAAGGGCTCTTTGGGGACATGCCCAGGTGGACCAGATACAATAGCTATTATCTTCTCCCTCCTTTTACCAGAAGAAACTTGTACCCTCTGGGAGACAGGAACGGGATCCGTCTCAGGTGCAGGCAGGGCTCTCCTGATGAGAATATTTGCTGTTTTCAAGCAGCACATATTTAGTGATGACTGTGTACAAGGTGTCATGCTCAGCCGTGAGGTGGTAGACAGTGTTAGTGTATGGAGAAGATAGACAGGTTGGAGCAGTCAGAGGTGTGGATGGAACAGGCCTGGGAGCGGAGGGCAGAGGGATTCATTTCCTCCTGGGCAAGAGGAGCGGATAGAGGCCATGAGGCTGCTCTGGGATTCCCCTGATTCTTCAAAGACAGAGCCACTACCCTGGGGCCGCAGGGAAATGGAAAACACCGTCGCTTCTTTGGTTCTGTAGCATTGCTGCTGTCTACTCCTGAAAGCACAAAGATAAACAAGGATTGAGGAAGGAGCACAGGGATGGGGAGGAAGAAGAAATCTCCTTCTAGAGCCTTCCAGAAACAAAGGAGCGGAATCCAAGTCTCTTCGTTATCTTGAGGGAGCAAGGGAGCCACTTAACCTCTCTGTGTATCTAAAAAGAACTAGAACAATAAAATCTGCTTTCAAGCCTAAGCAAGAATCAGATGAACTAGTATTAATGAAACCCCTTCATGAACTGTTCTCACGAGCTTCAAATATCACCATTCTTCAGGCATTGCTAGCATGCTCCTCTGTTCTATGTCCACTACCTAGGGAACTGCCCCTGACATCAAAAATGCCTTTCTGGGCTGGGGAGATAGTTCAGTGGTATAACTGTCTGCCTGACAAGTGCAAAGACCCAGGTTCAGTCTCCAGTTCCAAATGCCATGAGGTCCCAAGAACTCCAGGCGTGCAGAGCCAGCCACGAAAATCAGGTTTGGTAGTGCACACCTGTAATCCCAGTGCTGGGGAGGCTGAGACAGGAGGATCACAACAAGTCAGAGATGTGTAGTGAGACTTTCTACCAAATAGATATATATCTATTTGGATATATTAGGAGGGGGGAAGAAGACGCCTTTGTATCTGGGAAGATGCAGTAACAAAGGACCTAGATATAATGGGCAACTAAAACCCAGCTGGAGATTCCTCCTGGGGCTACAGGGCAGAATGGGCCCAGGGAATCCACAAAGAGCCAGAAGATATGTACTCAGTATGCGGAAATTTTATACACAGCATCCAGAACACACACTCATGTATGGACACCACACAGAAGCATGGGATGCCTGCCATGTGACAATGTAAATGCCTGATAAAGGAATAACTGAGGAATCAATAAGCCAAAGGAAGCTTTGCTAGGCATGAGGTTTGGAGTCTTAAATTCTTTTGCCTATTTTGGCTAGTTAAGTGACCTCACCAAAGCTCCTCACCCCTCGGTTTTTTCTTTCTTATCTGTAAAATACAAATAATAATCTTTGTCTTCCTACCTTGTGGTGATATTATAAGAAGAAAATAAGTATGCTCCTACAGGTCTGAAGAATCCAAAGTCCTATTTGTATAACACCAAGCTCTTGGCCAAGGAGATAGCTCAACCGCGTTAATGCCAGCCTGGCAAGCCCAAGGTCCTAAGTTCCTGGCACAAGAAAAAAAAAACAGCAAGCTCTCAGCTGTCTCTAATGAGCTACTTAAGAGAATCATTATGTTTTTGTAAAAGCACTTCATAAATTGAACATTGGGCACATGCTTAACACGTGCACAGCCCTGACTTTGATTCTAGCATCGAAAAAAAAAAAAAAAAAGTTGGCCATCTATACAAATCAAACTACTTTTGTCTACTGTTGGCATGCAAACACATCATGTCATACAGTACACATAAAGGCAACCAAAGGATGCCAAGTACATAGAAGTGGACCAATCATAATCCTCGATCTATGGTCGAGCCTTGCCACTGGATCATTGGACTATGTATGTCCACTTTTATGTAGTTAGCTGATCGTAATGGGCCAATACGCATCCCAATCCCAATGAGAGGACAGAACTCTCAATATTTAGCTTAGCATATTACTACCTGAAATAAAAATTGTATCTCCCAATTACCCAAGCTCCATTACAATTGGTTGTATTCTAGCCAATGATCTGAAAGTGGGAGAGGTTGAAGGGAAGACATGGGTCCTTTTCCTTTTCTTTTCTCCTGGAAGGGACTTGCAGATGAGCTCAGCTGTTTAAGCCCCTCCTTGGGCAAACCCAGTCAGGCAAAGGGGACTGTCGTTTGATCCCCAGCTCCACAAGCTTTACCAGACCCACCCTTAAGGCAGCCTGAGCCAGCCTGCTCCCCACCACAAAAAAAAAAAAAAAAAAATGCCTCTTTTCTCCTGGAATGAATACAACCAACTCTATTCTACTGGTTGTGTTTTCTACTTTAGATCAACTTTCAATTCTAAATCACACACATCTTGACTTTCTATCTTGGCCTAACATGTTATAGAGCATAGGTCTATGTTAATGTGTATGGCTGGATTATATCATACGAATCCAGGACAATCTCTGCCCTAAGTTTCTTCCACCAAGCTTTCATATCACCAAGAAGTAACAGTTTCCTATTTTACTACAATATAGAGTTATGAATGAATGCTAGATGGCAGAAACTTATAGAACTGGATTTCTTTCCCATTCAATACAGCTATCCCCCTACTGGGAATTTTCCCAGAAGAACTGAAAACATTATATCATAGTGATATCTGTGCACCTATGTTCATAGCAATATAATTTGTGATAGCCAAATTTTGGAAACAACCAAAATGCCCATCATCTGAAGAATGGTTAAAAAAAATGTGTATTTTCATACAATGGAATATTACTCACCTGTAAAGAATGATAAACTTGAAGATTTCATATATAAGTGGATGTATCTTGAACATGTACTCATAAGTGAAATAAACCAGACCTACATATGTAAATATCATGTAGTATCCCTAGTGTAAAAACTCAAAAGAAGAAATTTTTTAAAAAGGAAAGAGTTACTTAGTTAAGAAGGACAAGAGAGGGAGTGGAGGAAAAATATTGATATATGTATGTAAGCAGGATGGTTTGAGCAACTGTACTGTACATTTCTGTTGGTCTCTGGAAAGGAGCAGTTAATGCTTTAATTGTTTCATCTCCTTTTTTAAGTTGTTTGCAATTTTTCTCTTCTTAATTTCTTATAGATATCTTTCCTTATTGCAATTTTACTTGCATATATATCTGATAATATGAATGACTGGTTGGAAGACAACACTATGTATTATAACAAATATTGTGAAATTCATATTACTTTGTTAAGTGAAATTCTGTATCACTTGTATTTTTTTCCTGTTTTAATTCTAATTTGTAACCTCTTTAAAAATAAAACAAAATTTTTAAATAAATAAAATAAAGTAAAATAAAATAAAAAAGAACTGAATTTCTTGGACATGTTCAGGTAGTGTCTGGTGAGACCACCCTTAGGCTAGTAAACCTGCAAATGCACACAAATGAAGTGGTCTTTGAATCTCCTGCTAGTACGGCAGGCAGGATGTCACAGAGGGAGAATAATTTTGAACAACTCACCATTCTAAAGAACAATGACTTGAGACCAGGGAGAAATAATAAGTCTTCCTGTCCTAGGCTAACATTTCTTAGATAAAATGAGAAATTCTCCACAGCAAAAATTATAGATACACATGAGTCATTAGTCACAAGAATTCTGAACCAGAAAGTAACTTTTAAGCTTTGGTCTCAAAGGCCTCTATCATCCCTTCCATGTTACCTCTCTCTCAAGGTGCTAAAGCCTTCCATACTGAAAGGAATTCTACCCAAAGCAAGTGTTGTTAGCAGTGCCCTTTGTGACAGCATCCTGAGAGAAGAAAGCTCTGCTCCCTCATCGGCAGTGCTCTTGTCCACACCCTATCCTTTGACAGTTTAAACCACAATGGGAACAGCAAAAGTAGGAATGGAAAGAGAAATAAAGAAGTACCCAAAGGAGAAGAGAAACTTTACCTCTGCACATGCACAGATATAATGTGGTCCAAAGGGACTCCAAATGGAGCTAATGAGAACTAAGGCTGCCTCACTATAAATCCTCCTACTTAGGTTGGGGAATGTAAGAAAGAAAGTCTGCATTCACTGAGGCCCCAGGCCATGTCCTGTATGAAGGGTGCTGCCCTCCACCATGCAGCCTGGACAATGAATTGGGTAAAGTAGAAAAGAAAAGGAAACTAGCTGTCCAGGAACACAACCAGATTAGGTCAGTAGGAGTGATCAGTGGATCTTTGCTGGAGATCTTGTGATGTCTGGGGTGATTTCCCCCTTCTTAAGATAAATTGAGCCAGCAACTAGGCCCAGCATGTGAGTGGAGCTTCATTCACCAGACAGGCCCGGTGTGGAAAATTGCAGCAGAACTCCCTGCAGAGAAGCTAGAGACAAGCCCCACCCAGCTGATCCAGGAGTAGAACATCTTGCCAGAGTAGCACAGCAGGTTCATGTCCAAGGGATTGAGCAGAAAGAAGTGGAGCTCAGCAGCCAGACCCAAGCCACATCCACCTGGATGACTTCGAACTTGGTAGATCCAGATCTAGTGCTAAGGTAAGAACTCTACCAAAGCTCTACACCAAAGGTCAGAAGGCAGGGCTATACACAATGACAAAGAGTAGGAGCAAAATGCGCTCTCAGGCCTCAAGCCCACCCAGAACAATTACAGGAGACAATAGCATAGAAGAAATTGGAAATCACACACTTGAAATCTCTGAGATAAAAGCAACTGAAGTAAAGAAACAACTGCAGAAAGGCATAGAGGAAATCAGATCAGAAATAATTTCTGGGGCCAGGGGAATGGCTCAGTGGCCTAAAGCCTTTGCTTAGGAAAGCTTAGGCAACCACAGGGACCGCAGTTCAATCCCTGGCACCACATGTGTGCGAGCCCTATACCCAGGGCAGGCTGAGCCAGCCATAACATAAAAAAAAAAAAAAGATTTAAAAAAAAAAAAGAAAGAATTTCTGAAGTAAAAAAAGAAATGATAACTATAATGAAAGAAGTACTAACTGTCTCTAAAGAAGACATTGATGAAAAATAGAGGAAAATAGAAAAATGACAGAATCCTTAAATGAGTAATATAGGAAAGTAATAAAATTCATGAAGCAGATTCAAAGCGCTATACAGGAAATTAAAACCTCAGTAACAAGCTTGCAAAACCATTTGAATGAAAGTGAAAATAGACTTTGAGACCTTAAAGACACCATTGCAGCTAGTGAAGATGTAAGAAAAGATCTCTTAAAAACAACTAGGGTGCAGGAAAAAATAATTCGACAACTGCAAGATAATGCAAGGATGAACAATGTAAGACTAATAGGCATCAGTGAGAAAGAAGGAGTCAATATAAATGGTATAAAAAGAATATGGGCAGGCCTGGGGAGATAGCTCAGTAGAATAAGCACTTGCCTGGCAAGTGCAAAGGCCTGAGTTCAATCCCTGGTTCCGGAAAAAAAAAAAAAAAAAAGAATATGGGCAGAACTATTTTTGTTTTTGTTTTATAATATTATGGCCAGCTCAGCCTGCCCTGGGGGTGGGTCTGGCACAGGTTGTGGTGCTGGGGATGAAACCACAGTCTCCGCAGTTGCCTAAGCTTGCCTAAACAAGTTCTTTAGACACTGAGCCATCTTGCTGGCCCATGGGCAGGAGTAATAGCAGAAAACTTCCCAAATATGGGGAAACAATCTGACATTCAGGTAACTGAAGCATATAGAACTCCAAATAACATCAACCCAATTAAAACCACACCCAGACATATAATAATCAAGATCCCAGAAATTCAGCACAGGAACAGTATACTAAAAGCTGCTAGAGAAAAGAAACAGATCATATTTAACAGAAAACCCATCAGAATAACAGCAGATTTCTCTTTACAAAGCATCAAGTCAAGAAGAGCATGGAGGAAAGTACTACAAGTCTTGCAAGAAAACAAAGTCCAACCCAGACTGATATACCCTGCAAAACTCTCTTTCAAGTATAATGGAGAAGTGAAATACTTCCAAAACAAAGAATAACTAAACAATTTCATGATAACAAAACCAACCCTACACAGTTTAATAAAAGATATTCTAGAGAGGGGTCAAAATGACCACAACTCCATGAAGGAGAATGGAAAGGATCGACCAAATAGGGCAAACAAGACACAGGAGAAAAAGAGGCATGCAACAGCAGTCTTTCAACTATTCTTTTGTATATAGCACAAAATATTTCCATCAACATATTCTACAGCTCTTCCTGTGAGCGGCCTGAGGTGTCCTGTGAAAATGGTTTGCTACTCTTTCAACCCAGAAAACCCCACAAAATCATGCAAGTCAGGCTTGAATCTTTGCATTCACTTTAAGAATGCACGTGAAACTGCCCAGGCCATCAAGGGTATGCATATCTGAAAGGCCACCCAGTATCTGAAGGACATCACATTAAAGAAGCAATGTGTGCCATTCTGACATTACAATGGTGGAGTTGGTAGGTGTGCCCAGGCCAAACAGTGGGGCTGGACACAGGGTCGGAGGCCCAAAAAGAGCGCTGGATTTTTGCTGCACATGCTTAAAAATGCAGAGAGGAATGCCGAACTTAAGGGTTTAAATGTAGATTATCTGGTTATTGAGAGCATTCAGGTGAACAAAGCACCTAAGCTGCGCTTCCGTACTTACAGAGCTCATGGTGGGATTAACCCATCCATGAGCTCCCCCTGACATATTGAGATGATCCTTACTGAGAAGGAACAAACTGTTCCTAAACTGGAGGAGGAGGTTGCACAGAAGAAAAAGATACCCCAGAAGAAACCGAAGAAACAAAAACTTATGGCATGGGAATAAATTAAGCATAAAACAAATGCAAATAAAATTAGTGTTGTTGGCTATTTAAAAAAATTCTACAAATGGACTTCTCCTGCACCCTATGGGTCATGATTGTGTATGAGTCTACAGGGTGGCTATCAGAGAAATAGCAATAGCTCAGTCCCACAAGTAACACCTGGCCACCAGTAAGTGC
>PVKN010017654.1:0-17216 GCA_004027915.1 Capromys pilorides
GAACTCAGGACCTTGCATTTGCTAGGCAGGCACTTGTGCCCCTGAGCTATTTCCCTGGCCCCTTGTAACCTTTTTTGTCCAAAATATATCATGGTTGTCTTTGGCAACATTGTTAAATGCTTAATCTATGGTGGGAATATCATGATCTTTTAAAATTTCTCCTGTATCTCAGATTTTTCTCTATTTTATTTTATTTCTTAATTAGTTAAGTTTATTGATACATTTTAGGTATGAATTATGATCACATTCATAATAGGAAATTTGTACCTGTACATGATATAACTTGATCCTATTTTTTTCCATTCCTCTACCTTCTCTTGATCCTTTCCTCCACTCCTTATTTACAAAAGCTTTCTATTTTTTTCTGTTTTATTCCTTCCTTCCTATCCTGCTCCCCTTTCCCATTTGAACTTTTTCTTCCTTTCTTCTCTCTCTCTCTCTCCCTCTCTCTCTTTTTCGTACTGGACATCGAACTCTGACCTTGTGCTTCCCAGGCAGGCGCAGTGCCACTGAGCTATATCCCCAACCCTTTCTTCCTACTTCATAATATCTATTGTACATTTTGGTCCTTCTTTACATTTTCAGCTTCTCAGAGCAAAGAAACAATGTAGTATTTATACATGTGTGTCTGATTTATGTCATTTAAGAATATGGTCTCAAAATGCATCCAGTTAGCTAGAAATGTCTCAAACTTATCCTTTATGGCATAGCTGTGCTCCATTGTATTTAAAAAAACACTTCTTCATCCATTTATGAGTATTTGGGCTGCTTCCCATATTTAGCTCTTACACACTGTGCTGCTATAAACATGGTTTGCATGTCTCACTGTGGTATGAGGCTTTTAATTCTTCCTGGAAGATACCAAGAAGGGGGAATAGGTAGGTTCTCAGCGTTGTTTTAAATTTCATCTCTGAAATGGCCAGTGATGTTGAACACTTTTTCATATATATATATATATATATATATATATATATATTTTTTTTTTTTTTTTTTTTTTTTAAAATAGCCGGTTCAGCCTGCCCTGGGGGGTGGGGCTGGCACAGCATGTGGTGCCCGGGATCGAACCGCGGTCCCTGTGGTTGCCTAAGCTTGCCTAAGCAGACGCTTTAGGTCGCTGAACCATATTGTTGGCCCCGATTTGGTACAGGGTCTTGCTACACAGGTCAGACTCATAGTGATCCTCCTGTCTCAACCTCCCCTGCAGTGGGATTTACAGGAGTGCACAACCATGCCCAGTTTCAGTGGCCGGGTCAGAGCAGGGCCAACATGGCATGCAGTACCAGAGATTGAACTCGGGTCCTTGCGCTTGCCAGGCAGGCGCTTAGACGGCTGAGCTGGCCTGTTTTTCATGTATTTATTTGCTGTTTCTACGTCTTCATCTGAGAAGTGTCTGCTCATTTCAGATGTCCATTTTTGGACTGAGTGTTTGAATTTGGGGGTGTCTGTTTTTTGGGGTTTTTTTTTGTAGTTCTTTTTTTGAGAGTCTCACAGTGCAATTCGGGCTGGTCTTGCGCTCACTTTTGTAGCCCCCAGGCCAGTCTCAACCTCGCAGTTATCTTCCTGCCCCAACCTCCCAAGTGCCGAGATTACAGGCATGCGCCACCACGCTCAGTTCCGGGGCTGATACTGCGCGCCTCGGTTTCCGGGCAAGGTCAGAGTTCGCGTGCCCAAGTTTCCTGGGCGCGCCCGCGGTTCCCTCCGAGTACAGATTGTTGGGCCAGGGCCCAGGACTAAACCTGGGACCATGCTCTTGCCAGGTAGGTGCCGATAGCTCTCAACTAGATCCCCAACCCCTTTAGTTCTTTATATATTCTAGATAGTAGCGCTTTGTCTGAAGAACAACTGGTATTTTTTTCCCCAGTGTAGGTTGTTTCTCCACTGTTGGTGGTTTCCCTTACTGTGTAAAAGTTTGGAGATACCAATTCATTTTTTAATGATAGTTCCTGTGCAATTGGGGTTTCGTTCATGAAGTTTTGGCCTACATTACTGTCTTCAAGAGTTCTATCTATTCTATCTTCCAGCAGATTTAGTGTTTGTTTTAATATTTATTTTATTTATTTATTTTTGCGGAACCAGGGTTCAAACTCACAACCTTGCCTTGCCAGGCAGGCACTTGTGCCACGGAGCTATCTCCCCAGCCCCTGTTTTAATATTTAGATCTTTAATCCATCTTGGCTTTAGTTTAGTGCATGGTCAGAGATATGGGTCTAGTTTTAGTTTTCAGCATGTGGGAAGCCAGTTTTTCTAGCACCATTTATTAAAGAGGCTATTTTTTTTTTTTTTCAGTGAAGCTGTTTCACTCCTTGTTATAGAGAAGTGTGTCTGGAGTTGTTTCTTCATCTTCTAATCTGTTTCTTTGATCCTTGGGTCTGTTTTTTTTTTTTTCCCTGCCAATTCCGTGCCATTTTTATCACAGCAGATTTTTAGCATAATTACAAGTCAGGGATTTTGATGCCCCTTGCCTTGCCTTTCTCACCCAGGATTGCCATTGCTATTCTTGGTCTCTTCTAGTTCCAAATGAATTTTAGGATTGTTTTCTCTAATTCTGTGACATATGCTGTTGATATTTTGTACAGAATTACATTAAATTAATTTTGGAAGTGTGGTCATTTTCACTGTATTTGTTTTTCCTGCTCAAGAACAAGGGATAGCTTCCATTTTCTGATACTCTCTTCAATCTCTTTTTTCACAATATTGTAGTTTTCAAGGTAGAGGTCTTTTACATCATTACATTGATATCTAGGTATTACTTCTTTAAAATGCATTATAAAATGTATGGCTTTAAAATGCTATTATAAAAGGTATGGTTTCCCGAATTTCTCTCATAGTGAGTTTGTAATTTGTGTAGAGGAATGCTATTAACTTTTGAGTATTGATTTTGTATCCAGCTATGCTACTAAATTTGGTTATTACCTCTAAAAGTCTTTTAGTGGAGTTTTGGCTATCTTTTCCCCTCTACTTTAGACCATGTTACACAGTCATTACCTAGTTTGTAAGTCCTTATGTGCATAATTATTTCTGCCACCTTCTTCTAGCTGCATAATCTTGGGTAGATTGTTCATTTTTTGTGCCTCTGTTTCAGCTCTGTGCAATGGCGTTAATAAGACCTACCTCCCTGTGTTGTGGAGATTAAATGTGTTACAGTAGATGATATGGCTTTAATGTGTCCCCCAAAGAGTGTATATTAAAAACTTATTTTGCAATGCAACAAGGTAGAGAAATGGTATCTTTAATAGGTGATTATATCATGAGGACTCTGCCCTCATAAATGAATTAATGCCATTATCATGAAGTGCATTCATTGTTACCGGATTAGATTACTGGTTCATGGATAAGTTTGACCCCCTTCCCTTTCCTCTCATGTGTGCCCTCTTGTCTTTCTACCTTCTACTGTGGGATGATGTAACAAGAAGTCCTTCACCAGATGCGGGTCCCTCAACCCTGGACATCCCAGACTCCAGGACTGTAAGAAACAGATCTGCTCTGTATAGGTTACTGAAGGGGGTTGGGGGGATAGCTCAGTAGAATAAGCACTTGCCTGGCAAATACAAGAACCTCAGTTCAATCCCCAGTCCCGCAAAAAAAAAAGTGTATAGGTTACTGAGCTTCAAGTGTAGCAGCACAAAACAGACTGTCAGTTAATAAAGTAGGTGCTGTATAAATGTTAGCAGTTGCTGTTATTTTCTTTTTCGACATATTTTAATTATTTATTATTTTACTTTATCTTTTGTACAAGGTCTCACTACACAATTCAGGCTTGTAGTGAACCTCCTGTTTTAGCCTGTCTAGTGCTGGTATTACAGGTATGCAACACCACTCTCTGTTCTGGGCTGGTATGCCATGTGGTACTGGTGATAGAACTTGGGACCTTGTGCTATTATATATATATATATATATATATATATATATATATATATATATATATTTTATTCATTCATTCATTCATTCATTTTGCAGTGCCTGAGATCCAGCCAGGACCTTGTACTTACGAGGCAGGTGCTTATGCTGCTGAGCTATCTCCCAGCCCTATGGTTGCTATTATTTTCTGATGATAAATTACTAAATGCAAAATGCTGCATTGGTGCATCTTGGCATTTAGGTGATGGTCTGAAAGGCTGTGCCAATTTCCTCTCCCCACAGGAATGTATGAGACTATGTTACCCTATCCTTGTCATCCCTGGATATTATCATTCTTTGTACTCTTGGCTAATAATATTTAATCTCTGCTAATTCAGTATTTTAAAAATTACTACTGAAGTTAAAAACTGTCATTTTCCAGTTAATTTTTATTTAAAAAATCCTATATTCATGATATTAACCTGTCATCTTGCATATTATAAATAATTTTTCTTAGTTTATGACTCATGGAGACATTTAAGAAAAGCCATTAAAATAAATACCTTTTAGCCTTAAAATTCCCTCCTTTTATAGTTTAAGCATATAGTACAGTAAAATTCACCCTGTTAAGAATAGTTTTACTTAACGTTTTTGTATTTCAGTCCCAGTTGGAAAGAGTAGATGACTATTAAATACATTCTGTTTCTGCCTTCCTTGGGGCTTTCAGAGGTTCTATTTAAAGCTTCTGTCCTTTCAGTATTTTTATAATGGCATTCAGAGAGCCCCTAAGGATCTGTGTGGATGTTTACAAAGATCTTCATATCCTAGACCAGAGATTGGCAAACATTTTCTGTAAGGGACCTGAAAGCAGGCAGTTTAGGTTTTGTGAGTCAGGGCTTGCAGTCTCTGTCACAGCTACCTTTGTAGATGGAAAAATAGAGGTAGATGAACCGGCTTGGCTAAGTTCTAATGAAACGTTATTTTTGAACACTTAAATTTGAATATCATTTAATTTTCATATCCCTTAAAATATTCTTTCGGTTAAAAAAATTTAAATACGAATACTTATCTTAGCTTTTGGCCCATAGACTGTAGTTCCCTGACCCCTGAAATAGAATAGCTAGAAATAGACTTGTGAAAAATCAGCCAAATAATTTTCAGCAAAAAATAATGCAAAGATAGTTTCAGAAAGAAAGGATATTTCTGTCAAAAAATGATGTTGGCATAACTGGACACACATAGGCAAAAAATGAATTCAAATCTAAACCTCAGAATAGATCATAGATCCACATGTAAAACATAAAATATTTATGAAAACAGAAAAGAGTTCTTAGTCATGATACCAAAAGCATACTGTATAAAAGAATGAAACTGTAAAATTTACCTTCAGCAAAATGAAAAATGTTTGCTCTGCAAAAACACTGTTAAAACAGTGTTATTGGCTGGTCTGTTTTTCCCATAAGGCCGTCTGAGCCCAGTGTTCAGTTAGTTATTGGCTGATGCATAATTGCATACCTTTCAAGAATCTTACTTTTTGTTCTGAATTTTACCAAAACCATATATTGTAATAGAAAGCCATGAATCTCTTGTCTTGGGAGCCTTTCCCTGTCACTGTGTCCTTTCTACCCCTAAGATTATGAACAGAGATAACCATTCTACTCACCTGACTGGAATTTTGCTGAGTAGCCTGAGGGCCTGGATTTTGCTTGGGAATTTTGTTTTTCACTCACTACACTGTCCTAGAAACTAACCTTTATAAGTATAAACAGAAAGGCCCCAAACAAAATTTTACACCAAGAAATAAGTTTTCCTAGTGGGAAGAACTTCTTAAAAAGAATTAGATTTATCCTACCAAAGAAGGAAAATACAACATAGGAGCTTACTAATAGCTTCTACAGCTGTCTTTCATATTCGTCACCTTCAAAATTTATTTTATTTTTATTATTTTTAATGAAGGAAAGTTTTATTGAGCTCACAGTTACTGGAGGTTTCAATCCATACTCAGCTGGCTCCAAGGCAGGGCAGTGGCAAAGAGCAAGAACAGAGTGTGAAGGGAGGAGTAGCAGCACCTCAAGCAGCTAACTTCTCTTCCTTACGTTGAAATGCAAGTCATTTGCCCCAGGGGAAGTGCAGCACCCACACCCACAGTAATCATCACAAACTCCAGAAGCAGGCCCAAGACTCCATGAGGTTTTGAGAAGACAACGATGCAAACTGTAACATTCCTCCCCTGGACCCCCAAAGACTCATAAACATTCCCTTATACAAAAGATATTCTAGTCCATCTCTAAGATATCCCAACAGTTTCAGCATTGCTGAAAAGTTCAAGTCCCAAGTCTCCTCCAAGATTCAAGGCAAACTCTTAGCTGTGAGCCCCTGTAGAAGTGAAAAGTTAAACACATCCAACATTCAAAGGCACAAGATAAACATTACCATTCCAAAAGGTACACACAGCAGGATACCAAGCATTGGGACCAGCACAAGTCCAAAATCCAGAAGCACCAACATTAAATCCTCTAGGTCCTTGTGGAATATCTGAGGCAATCCGTGGCAAATTGTGAGCTCTGTATGGCTTTTCCTCTATGGCAGTTGTGGTGGTAACTTCCACGGCTTCTCACTTAGACTGGCTTTGCTCCCTCTTTGCAGTTTCTCTTAGACAATCTACATTCCTGGCTTTTCCAAACTTCCGGGTTTTCCACTGAATAGGCTTCTCACTCACAGCTTTACACTCTGCCCTCTCAGGGGCACACTGCCTGGCCTCCCAGCCTTCTACTGAAATCTGGGTGGAAGCTTTCTTAACCTCACTACTCCCACATTCTGAATGTGCCTAAAACCAATGCCACATGGATGATACCAAGGTCTGTTGACAGCTGGAGCAGTAGCCAGGCTTTTTTCTTTCTTGGCTGTAGGGGCTGGGTACTTGGATTGCTGAGCACTCTGACCCTGATTCCGAGGAATAAATTCTCCATGCTGGCATCAGTCTGGAACAAGGGGTTCAGAAGCGTTCCCCTCAAGGCAAAGTCTCTGACCTTTGCAATTCTGAGGCTGTAAAGGGTGGAGATCTGCTGCCTCCTGTGATGCCCTCAGATCTTTTCTATTCTCTGATTCCTTTTCAGCAGTGAAGATGGAGATCCTTTCAGCTCTATCTTTTCAGTCCACAGCTTTATTGGTGTTCCTTTGTGGCCGAACTCACATTTTAAATCCTGCTGGGCTCCTTGCTCTTGATTATCAACTTAAATCTGGCTAAAAGACCCCGTTAATAGCCATGCCACTGCTCCAATATTTGGCTACTTTGAAATATCTTTTGAAATAGTAATCAGTTCACCATGCTTAAACTCACTCTCAGGCAAAGTCTCTGGACATGTGCAAAATCTTGACCTTCAAAATTTATATGGCAATGCCCTTCATCTCTTATTTCTTCCAAATCCTTACTTGTGAAAAAGGAAGATTACAAGCTCCTCTCCCTTTATCACTTTTTTTTTTCTATCTCTCAGAGGTAGTACAGGAGCTAATAAAAATTTCTGAGAACATAATAAAAATGCTCTATGATTGTCACTGTTTTATCAAAGAAGCAAAAATGTTTTCTGTCAGATCTATTATCCTTTTAATAAAATGAAAGCATGGCTTTGGATGCAGAGACCATACAATTCTCTGAACAGAAATGAAAATAAAAGCTTAGCTATAGGATGTACAACCTTGAGCAGTAATCTGTAGATTTAGCCATGTTCCACGGGTGACCCAAAGGTGCCATTAGAAGCAGCTTTTAAGATTTAACATAAAGTGGCCATCTCAATGTAAATGACCTACAAATAGAAACTGGGGAGTTTTTATGAAAGCATATTGTTGCCTGAGTTCAAATATCTGATTATATTTAAATGGGCAGAAAAATGTTAAAGTGCTACCTTAATGATTTATATTTTATGTATGACTTCTTCACAAGCCTCATGTACAGTTAATGCATTTTGTTATACTTAAAGCGATATTACAAGAGCACAGGAAAAGCCTTGTCTATGTAAGTGTTTCCTTTTTGCATGATTACTGATTTTTTAAGTAAATTTATAGACAGAATGTTTTTCATGCTTCTGTTAGAAATAGGACAAAGGCATAAACATTTTCCACTAAGGCCTGCAATTACATATACCACAAATGAAGTCAATAAACAATTCTGATATATTTGTTGTGAACAAACTACATGTCCATGCCCCACAGGTCCAGGGGGTACTTAGTATAAATGGTTACCCTGGAGTTAGGGCAACAGGCAGCTTCTGTTGGCTGCTGGTCTCTAAAGATGTTCCAGGCAGAAAGCATCTTTTTCTAAGAGGGTAACTAGCTGCAAACACAGAGGCCTTAGGGGTATCTGCCCTTGGTTGTCTTCTATGAAAATCTCACCCCATCCCCAGGCCCTCCTGATTCCACCCTGGGACTGTCATATTGCTTATGAAAGTTGTCTTATCTACTTGGAGAATGAGATTTCACTAAAGATTTTTGCTTATTTCTCAGTGACATCTGGATTCAGAATTTACTTCTGCAGCATTTCTTAGTCTGTGCATTAGGAATGGAAGTTGGAGGAATGGAGGAAATCGATTCTCTGGGTGCTCAAGTTGAATGAGAAGGGCCTTAGATGGTTGTAATTCCTTTCTGGGATGATGACCTCCAACAACTTTTGGCCTCTGGCAGTATCTCATAAAAATTCTATCATTTTAACGTTTTTATTTATTTGATACAGTATCTTGTTATGCAGGTCAGACTCATAGTGATCCTCCTGTCTCAGCTTCCCCAACACTGTGATTATAGGTGTGCGCTACCACGCCCGTTTTCCGTGGCTGGCTTGGTGTGAGGCCAGCACAGCATATGGTGCCGTGGATCAAACCTGGGTCCTTGTATTTGCCAAGCAGGCACTTAAGACTACTGAGCTGTCTCTGTGGCCTCCTATTTTTTTTTTTTTTTTATTTAGTACAGGATCTATAGGATCTCACTACACAGATGGGTCTCATGGTGATTCTCCTGTTTTTAGCCTCCCAGGCACTGGGATTACATGCACATGCCACCACACTTGGTCTCAGTGTACCCCAGGGGCAGGGTCACTGCACGACGGGATCAAACCATGGTCCCTGCATCTGCCTAAGCAGGTGCTTTAATCCACTGAGCTATCTGGCTGGCCCCTATCATTTTATGTGTGCCATTATCTGAAAAAGCTGAGTGACCTGTATTTCTCTTCATATGTAACAATGTTTAACAATAACTCTATTTTACCTTAGAGAATATTTCACATTTCTTGTTAGAGAAAGGTCTATATGCTAACAAAGGAAATTCCAGGATAATTAAAAGCCCTTGTGTGTATCTTCATTTCAGACATTCTTTTCTGTGAGACTTCTTTTGGGAATTAGACCTTGAAATAGCTCAGACTTTAAAGATAGAACTTAAAATTATGTTTAAAATAAGATAAATTCACTCTAATTAAAGAAAGTCTTTTCAAGGGAGTATATGTCTTCGGTTCAGTCTGTGGTGGAGTAGCAATTATTAGTTGTATCCTGCCACAGACAACTAAAAACGAAGAAAATATACAAAACAAAGTTTTTAAGCATTGGGCAATACTTGGTTCAAGGATGTGATCCTGGATGGGAAGAAACCCTGCCTTTTTGCCTATGCACACTTACTAAAAGGCAGCTCAGAGCAGGGGAGCCCAGAAAACTCTAGCAGGCTCTTGGGATGTAGGAAACAAGGACCACAGTCCAGGCTGCTGAGGTGGCTTCAATTTTCATGGCAGTAAACTGCAGAGAAGTAAACTATACAAAGAAATGGTTCCATAGATCTGTAGAGGGTCCATTGATCTTTGGGCAAATACTATGTTGGGCATCATTTGGGGAGACTACTAGATCTGGCAGAAGAAAAGGACATGGATGGCTGTAATTTGAGAGGATAACCCAGAAATCACAAGCAAGGGACATACTGGAATCCTGACCAAGCAGAATAAAAAGATTTGGGATGCCAAACACTTTTACATCCAGTTGAGAACCCAGAAAAGCTAGCCATAGGAATAGTGCTATACTAGTCTCATCCTAATAAAGTCTGAAAACCAATCCTTGGTAGATCAAGCTGATGTGCAAGTAACCTTCCCATCATAAAATATATGCTTTGCAGGAAGACAGCATGTGTCATGCCCAGTTACTGAGCATGTACTCACAAATGACCACATGTACAAAAAGCAAGATAATGAGAAGTACAGAATGAGTAGCTTGTAAGAGATACAGGAGTGGTTATGAATGGAGTTTTCAGGCATCAGTATATGCACTTCAGTTAATATTAACACTGCAAACAAGAAGCTTGCTTATTATTTTGTGTTAATTATTCAAGATTTTTTTTTTACCAGTTATAGAAAATATAAAATGAAAGGAATCAGGAGGGCTGCGGAGATAGCTCAGTAGCATAAGGGCTTGAGTTCGATCCCCAGTACCAAAAAATAAATAAATAAATAAAAAATAACGAGGAGTTAATGTAACAAAGCATATATATTGTTGCCCAGTAAGTAGCCAGAAATCAGCTGAGCATGGTGACACATGCCTGTAATCCCAGCACCTGGGAGGCTGAGGTAAGAGGGTCATGAATTCAAGGCCAACTTTGGATACATAGAGAGAATCTGTCTCAAAGAAACCAAAAATTTAAAACTAAAAAAAAAAATAAGCCAAAATTTATATAAATAGATGAACTCTGGATCATGACTTCCTAGTATCATAAGAATAAATGACTGCCTAAGCCTAGGAAATCCCTGCATTTTTCCATTTGTAATGTACCATTTTCTTAAGGGGACTTGACTGTAGGACTGCCCACAGCCTCCTTCATTAACTGTGGTCTACAGGCATTTCTTCTCTCACTGAGAAAACCATAGTTCTCTTTTCCTGTTACCTCATAAACTGAGATGTGGATGAGCCAGCTTTAGTAACTGATTTATGGGGATGTTGGAAACTGAACAGCAATCCCAGCCATACAGCATAATTGTATCTCTTGGGGAGGTGTTAACAAGCAGAAGCAGAGCAGAGTGCTCCTGGGCTTAGCTTCTACAGAGCTTTTGCTCAACAGCTCCCCTGAAGCCCCATGCAGAAGGTGTTCATTAGTAAATTTTAAATGGCATTTTCCATACTGCTGGTAGATACTGAGGGCACTGTGGTGCACTTAGCCACACTGAAATTGTTTCCCACTCACTTTCTCCTCAAATAGCATCTCAGTCATTAGGGAAGATCCTGAAAAATAGCCATGTGGGGTACGTCTAGGAATTGGTACTGGGGGACAGCTGCCCACCAGAAATGACTAAACAAAATGTTCCTTTTCTATTTGGAGCAGCTAATGAACTCATTTTTTATCTTTTCATTGTTTTGGTTTGGCATGTCCATTGATAAGCTCTATCTTCCCACTTTGAACTCAAAAAGAGATATAATTTTTGAGAAAATGTGTCCTTTTTGTCACCATATGACCAAACAATAAATTCAGTACAAACAGGTAAGCCTTACTGTATAGATGAAACCTTGCGGAGCTAATCTATACCTGCCTTCTCCTCCTTGTTCAACTTCTCCCTTGCTCTATTTTTTCCTTTTTAGTTTTTAAAAAATTTTAAGACAGGGAGTCACTATGTAGTTCAGGCTGATGTCGAATTTAGTGTGTATCCCATGGTAACCTCAAATTTATGATATGATCCTTCTGCCTCAGCCTCCTGAATGCTAGAATGATGGGCCTATGACACCTTGCCCCGCTCTTCTACCATTTGACGATGGAGAGAAGTAGAATAGCAGTGTGGGAAAAGTACAAGCTGTCTATGTACTCATCCATTCAGACAGTAGAATCAGTATGTGCCAGCTAGGTATAGTGGCTCTTGCCTATAATCTCAGCATTGTGGGTGGCCAAAGTAGGACAACTGCAAGTTTGATCCCAACCTGAAGAATTTAGCAACTTGGCAGAATCCTGACTGAAAATTAAAAAAAAAAAAAAAAAGAAAGGCTGGGGGGATGTAGTCTAGAAGGAAGACCTTGAATGCAATCCCTAGTACTGCATGAAAAAAAAAAATTGGCATATGCCATGCATGTACTAGGTATAAGATGAATATAAGAATGGTGTGAGAAGAGACTTATTTTCAAGGGATCCTTTTTGTTTGTTTGTTTGCAGTACCAGGGATCAAACTTAGGGCTTTGCATTTGCCAGGCAGGCACTTATGCCACTGAGCTATCTCTCCAGCCCTTTCAAGGGATCCTTAATCAGTTTTAGAGAACTTTAATTCTCAGAATACCCATGTAGCAGTGGTGTTAACATTATGTGGGAAACTCATAAATGCTGGATCTAAGACTTTCCCTAGACCCCCTGAATCTGACTTTTCATTTTTACAAATCCCCAAGAGAGAATTATGCACATTAAAGTTTGTGAAGCCCAGGGCTGGGGAGATAGCTCAGAAGCTTAAGCGCCTGCCTGGCAAGTGCAAGGTCCTGAGTTTGATCCCTGGTACTAAAAATTTAAAAATAATAAGAATAAAAAATAAAGTTTGTGAAGCCCACAACTGAATCACCATATCCCTTTACTCTATTAACAAAACATCCCATGATAAGGACATGCCTTATTCTTAGCCAGATGGCAATTTTATTTTTTCTAAAGTCTTGAAGTGCCTAGCATAGACATAGATGCACCGGTCCTCACTCATGCACATGGCTCTCCCTAAGGTGGTCCATCAGGGAGTTGATGTCAGCTGCTCCTGGCCCAATAGCTGTGTGGAGCACCGGAACACTCCAGCTAGGTTACCTGGGGCATGCTGGCAGGATTGCATGGAATGATGCATGACCAAAAAATCTAGGCATGACCTCCTCCTTCAGACACCCTCCAGGGCCTTGACATCCCTCCAGGTGTGTGAGCTACTGCCAGAAACTAGAATTGTCTCACCCAAGACAGAAGGAGTAGGATTATCTCTCCAGTACCCCAAAATGGTTCTGGGTCACATAAAGATTTCCTGGCCACAGTATTCCTTATAGATTTGGTTCAATCCATATAATCCCAACAATGAGCTTATGTATCTTTTTCACTTCGTAAAGATTTTCACATGTATCTAGAAACTGAGATCTGGAGGTGGATGGCTTAAGTATTATATAGCCTATGCATTCTCTCTTCTTTCTCTGAGTTCCACTTCAACATATCAGGCAAAATAAGCAATGTCTATACCATATCATAGTGAATTCTCTTATTAGTGGTATTTTGTGATTGGTTTGTTTTTGAGACAGGATCTCACTGTGTAGCCCAGGCTGACCTCACACTCATAATAATCCTCCTGCCTCAGCTTCCAGAGTGCTGGGATTACAGGCATGAGCCACCATACCCAGCTTTTAGTGATATTCTAGTTGACAGCCCAAGACAGTGTAGGAGATAGCGGCTAGACTACAACACACCTAAGGTTCTGTAAGTTCATTTCCTATGAGGAAAAGCAGCACTTTTCCTTTATAAGGGAGAATGTCCTATATTTTAATCTAATATCTGCCTGGTGATGGCCATTTAGAGGACTTGATCATAGAAAAGTAAACATTCCATGTCAAAAATATGATTTCTTTCTTTACTGTTGACTCTTAATAAAGCTGTAGGCCTCCTTAGCTCTGTATTCATGCCAATAGAACTCATTTATGAATACTTTTCCAGAAGCGTTTATCTATTTGCTGATTTCCTCCTGCTGCAGTCACCTACCATCCCCTTACCTGCCCATATCACCCTTTCTTGTCTTTATTAGAGTCTGAAAATCCACTAGAGTGGCTGTCATGTTGGGCTGTCCCTATGGCCTTGATGTAATTACCAATAGTGTCCCAGGTTTGGAAATAAATTTGGTATTTTGGCCATGTTACTTCTCATGGGCAGCTACAGCTTTGCAATCCTTCACTAGACTCTTGCCTTGGAGACATCTACATCCACTCCAATGACATTCTGACTTGACAAGTCATTGAGTACCTATCCATCCATTCTGTTCCTGTCACTCGTAGGCACCACTTTGCCTCTGCCTTCCAGAACTGCTCAGTAGACATTGGTTAGGAACCTTTGCTCTAAGCTTCAATTCTTGAACATTTTTTCCTGTGACCAGAGTTTCCCATTTTTCTGCTGCATTCTTTCACATTCAGTCATCCTCTTTGAGCTTCTGTGTTACCTCAGTTTGCTCTCATTTGTACTGTCTGGCTTCTCTTGGTTCCCTTTGCTTTTAAATCCAGCCAATCACTTGGGCTGTGTTTTCATACCATTTTGGTTCACTGCATCTGTCTCTCCCTTGAGACCCCCAGCTTGGGAGCCCCATGAAAACATGATTTTTTTTTTCTTTTTTTGCCGTGGATTCCTCTCCTATCTTGAACATTTTAGGTCCTCAAGAAATAAATTGAATTTTCTGCTGTTTGACACTTCTAGAAGCATAGCCCTCATATGTATAATTCTAGCTTCAGCTCTTTCATTAAAAACCTCGTTCTTTTGTCTGCCTTGTTGAAAAGGACATATTTTCACTTTTCATTTTGCTGTCAAAATTATTCCAGTTTTTCTTAAATTAGCTTCTATTGGGGGTAGGGGGATGCCTCGGTTCTTTGCAAATCTCCATCCCACTCCAGGCCTCTTGACCCTGTCCCTGGCTTCTGTCCTGCCGCAGCCTCTCTCTTTTGTCTCCCCTTAGTATTCTCAGTCACATTGGTGGTTTTCTTTTTTGGCCATGCTTATCTCATCCATAGGTCTTGTGTTTATTATTACACCAATCGAACAATTAGACATATTGTGTTCTGACTTTGTGCTTTCCCTTTCTTACTTTGAATTACATGGTGATTAGCATTGTAGCTGTTTTCCTTAAGGAGCAGAGTATAGATGGACCATAGAAGCCAGTCATCACCAATGAGTGATGAGAATTGATAAATATAATATTACTATGTGCTGTTTCTCCCTGTAGGCATGCATGAGTTCTCAAGGGATTCTGGATAGGCTTTTGCTTGTGACAATTCTCTTTGTTGTTTTTCTGACACATGAAGCAAGATGATGTTTGGATTATTGTTTGCATAAGGTTAAGGTGAAGCATGGTTTTGCACCATTTGGAAAGATTGACAGAAATAGCACTATATGATATTTGTATAGCTTTCATAGACATGAATCATATTAGATGATCCAAAATGAATCCAAATATAAAAGGAAGTCTAGTTTTTTTTCCATAAGCAATTCTTTTGCATGTGAGAAGACTTTAAAATCTGTTGTTTAGCTGGGCATGTTGGCACACACCTATAATCCTAGCACTCTAGGAGGCTGAGACAAGAAGATCACAGTTTGAGCCCTACCTGGGCAACTTAGTGACTTAGTGAGACCCTGTCTCAGAATAAAAAGGGCTGGGGATGTAGCTCAGTACAAAAGTCCCTAGGTTCAATTTCCAGTACCAACATCACTAACAAAAATAGAAGCTTTTATTTGAATAGCTGTTGTTAGTTCTCTCTGCTTTTGGTACCAGAATAGTTGGTTGATACCTGTTACCTAAAAATAAAGATCCTAAGGAATACTGTGTGTCTGTCTTTCGTGTACGTCTCTGAGATTCCAGGCGTAGGTGTCATTTATCCCTGCACGTCTAAAATGTGGTACCTATAGAATTTAAATATATTTTGCACTTAGTTGGTGTTTCTTGAATTGAGCATCATGAGGTGAGAAATAAAGAACTAAGTGTTAGATAAAAGGTCAGGAAGCATTCCTCATAGTCACTTTCCTAAATGTGAGTTTCAAGATGGCTATTGGAGAAGAACATATTCAAAACAAGAAGAGAAACAGATGTGCCAGGAGCTTCCTTGGAAGTAGAACCTTCTGGATTGAAAACTTAATTTCTAAAGGTTAAGACTAAAGAAATTTCACTCCTCCTTCCTTTGCAGTTTTTCTAGTATTGTTTATGACATTTATAAGAATATCGGGAGTCACCAAATCGTACCTCTACAACCCCTGTTTGTGAATCTTTTTTTCAGGGACTAGATTGTTTAGGGGGTGAGAATGTGGCAGAAGCAGCACCATACCATTTTCCTGGACCTGCCATTTTTCTCACTAAATCTGAAGTTGTTGCTTCAAATGTGTTTGGTTTTTTATATCAGTTAGGACTAGAATGTGTAGTCTGTGACTAAAGGCTAATCTCTGAAGTCTGCATTCTCTTCTCTGGGGTCAGTTTAACCTTGTAATAAGCACCACTGGGGAAGGATAAAGTGGTGATCATATGTTTCTCACTTGAGGCAGACTTTGTGCTGATTTATGTGGAATCTCTATGGATTCAGGTAGCTAGATTATTCCATTTTGTCCTGGAGTAATCTAAGTATTGGGTTAGAGGAGAGTGCAGATCTCAGGGCTAGAAAAACTCTTCACTGACTCCACAGATATTATTTATTTTATGAGACACTGTGCAAAGGGCTGGGGTATAATGATGAAACAAAATCAGATATGTAATTCACCTCTCAGAATTTTTGCTCTAGCAAGGCAAAAGTGAACAATATGAGCCATAGCCTTCCTAGAACTTATGTCTGATGCTGGCACCCTCCTGGTCCCTTCTCCAATCCCATGAGTATTGGAGGAACATGAGCACTAGAAGTGATGTTGGATCTGGAGGAGCCAGAGGACAAATTCATTACAAATGAACTGGACTTCTAAGCAATTGAAAGGGGAAAAATTAGAGTAGGTTTTGTGAGCCAATGTTGAGTACCTAGGACACTGGTGGTGAACCAATGGCATGCATGGCACAGTGGGCTGTTTGTATCATTGAAAGCTCTAAAAGGTTCACCATCACTGGCCTAAGATAACTGTGAAGCCACAGTGGAAGGTTGGAGAAGCCCCGGCTCTTGCTAGACTTGCTGGTTGCCCTCTCTTTCTAGCACCTGGCATAGTGTAGCTACTCATAAATACTCTGTGAGTGAATGAACAGAATAGAAATTACCCTTCAAATGGAAGCAGTTTTGATCTGAAGTGGTTAGGGGGGTCTTCATTGATTTGGTAAGTCAACATTGAATCCTTTAAGGTAGAAGAAGGGCGTTTTATGGTGACAAATGTGCCTCATCAATATCAAAAGGAAAAAGTGAAAGAGAGCAGGATATTAACAAGCTTGGGTAAAGTGTGATTTTCCTTTGCCTGGCTGAATGTCACAAAGCCCTTTTTAATGATGAGCTTTGTGACAGGTTAACTGAAGAGAACATTTGTACATGTGATGTTTTCTAAACCATCTGTCCAGTTAATTACATATTTTTATTTTGGTAAAGTTAAAATGAAGGAAATACATATTTTCTCATCTTTAAGAAAATAAAACAGAAGACTTTATGGATTTAAGACATCTCAAAATAGCATTTCATTTTGAGTCCCTAATAATTAGCAGTTGTGGCACACCTAAGCTT